>JAOUZG010006964.1:2596044-2606156 GCA_026289955.1 Argiope argentata | reverse complement strand
GTGTGTGTGTGTGTGCGTGCGTGTGCGTGCTCGCTCATGCTTAACAGGACAGATGCTAGAATTACAGCAATATATATTTCTAGTATATACTTTAGAAATTAAAATAATAATAAAAAAAAATAATGGTTTCTCAAAAATTTAACTATCGTTTAATCAGCTAAATTAAATGTTGGTAATTTTCTACAATAGTTGACTATATTAAAGACTATATTAAATAATCTATATATTAAATATAATTAAACTATATATAACTCTGTATATATTATATATTAAATTATATAGACCATATTAAAATTTATATATATTAAATCTATCTATATTAATAAAAATGGATCTCGATATGCGTTGCTAAGCGCAAAACTGGAGAATGGCTCTACGGATTCGGCTAATTTTTTTCAAAATATTTTCGTTAAGACATGAGGATGGTTCTTATGGAGAGAAAAAATGAAAAAACTGCGTGGAAAATAGTTAAAACGACACTTTTCTAACTTTCTCGCCAAAAATCTTCATTACCTTCCCCCCACAGCAACTGAGTAAGATAGCAGGAAGTAATAAATTAAGATTTATTTAGAAAGATATTCGAGAAATATGTTGGTTTTCATTTATAGATAAGGGGATGTTTAAAAAAAGAAAGAAAATAGTTGCTTTTATTATTAGACTGTATGGATATTTAATCTATGTCTGCTCAAAATAAAGTCTGGGCAGGGAAGAAAAAAAGAAATAACAAAGGGAAAAAAGGGTTTGTAGAAAGAAAAGTAGTGAAGAAAAAAAGGATAGAAAAAGAAAAGAAGGGTGTGGGTGTGTCACCATCATTTCCTCTGTGAGCGGCATTTTCCAAGCTGTTTTTAAACTTTCGCATCTCTTGAAAACCAATTGTGTCTATATTTGTTTAGTGTGTTTACGTTTATGAAAATTTGAATCTCATTATTCTATAAAAACGTAGATTTTTAGAACTTTCCCTCCACCATTTAAGTAAAAGATCAATTCCGGGACAATTATTGCTCGGATAGAAAGAGAAAGGTGAGTAGTATAATGAACAGAACATCTGAAGAAAATAATATTAAATAATACTATAAATGAATTATATTATTATCAAAATTTGTTTGGTTTAAAAATATTTGTGAAAAACATGTTATAAGATACAGCTACATAAAATATTAGCGAGCATTAAAACTGGCGAACCGACTGGTCGCCAAAGGCGGCTAGTATATAATAATAATAAAGGTGTGTGTGTGTGTGTGTGTGTGCGCGCTCATGCTTATTGCAGGACAGATGCTAGAATTACAGCAATATATATTTCTAGTAAATACTTTAGAAATTAAAATAATAAAAAAATAATAATGGTTTCTCGAAATTTTAAATATAGTTTAATCAGCTAAATTAAATGTTGGTAATTTTCAACAATAATTGACTATATTAAAGAATATATTAAATTATATATAATTATGTATATATTATATATTAAATTATATAGACTATATTAAAATTTATACATATTAAATCCATTTGTAATATAACTGTGAAAATAATCGTGCATTTATCTTTTTAATCATATTATTTTGAAGAAATACATCACTGTAAGCCAAATATTTATCATCCTAATTTAACTTGTTACTGTAAGGGGCCATGTTAATGCTTAAGTACATTTTACTGCGTTGTATCTTTTATTTTTTTATGGTTTTACAACATGGATATAATATTAGAAATTAAAATTATTTAGTTCTTAGTTCCCTTACAAAAGCAATTATATAATTATTGAAATTCCACTATACATAATTGAATAAATATGCAAATTGTCAGACTGATTAAGAAGACAAAGAAAATTGAAACCTATTTTGATACGATCTTCAAATTTTTAGTAGGTACTTTTCCGTTCCAAGAGAAAAATCGCCAAAGAAATTGAGTGGAATTCTACATTATTTAGCGATTTCTTGCTTGCGCGCGTTTAATTGAAAAGTACCTTATTTTTAATAATCAAATCAAGCAATCGAAGTACTGTTTCTTGCAATTCTATTCACATTTTACCTTGTCAGCCATCTTTAATTTTACTTTGGCGTCTTGGCAACTTGTCAGTGAGAAAAGGTACATTAAAATAGATTTCAACCAAATTTATAATCATGGAATAACATAAATCTCAACAAACAACCGAGATTTTTTACAATCCACCTGAATAATTGATACGTGAACCTGCAGACTACAAGGAATTTTGATTAGAATGGAAATTAACGCAGAAAATTAAAATCCGAAAATTCCTACACAAATCTCGGCTTGGAGCTAATCAGGGTGCTTGGCATTCAATTCAGAAAAAGAAAGAACACAAGTAATTAGACGTTTAATACAAGATTAATTTGAATATCAAATACCTTAATTAGAACATTTTCATGTTAGCAGAAGGTAGAATGTTTAATGCAATGCAGAAGGCTCGTGGATATGGATGTTTGATGAGACATTGCTATCTTAATTAATCTGAAGTGATTTATCTTGAAGGTACTTTAGTTGTTTAGTTCATTAATTATTATCGTTTGAAATTTGACCTTTAAACTTGACGTTGCATGCGTTAGGATAAAGAAGGAAATACTTCGTTTTGTTTAAAATTAGGATGAAGTATAAAATTTCAGAAAAATAAATATTTTCATTGAATAAGAATTACTATTAATGCATTATTAATAACAGATTGTAGTATATTTTTTTCTTTATCCTGGGGTCAATGAAAAATTGCCAAAGAAATTTGGCGGAATTCTACATTATTTGGTGATTTTTTGCTTTAAAATCATTTCAAGAAATTTGGCTTAAATCTACAGTATTTGGCGATTTTTCTATGCCACTCTGCTGATAGAAAAGTTCCCAAATTGCAAAAAACAAAACCTTAAAACGCAGTCATTTCTGTTAAAACATATATAGCATGCTTAAATAAATGTTAATATTTGCACTAAACGAAAATCTTGAGATCAGAAAAGGGCATACAAAGGTCGATTTGGTTATTCAAAATATTAAAAATTTCTTTTGTGTCGTTATTTTTAGCACTAGTTTCTAGTAAACAGACGAAGTATACATATTAGGTCAAAACATGCAAACTGGTACTTTTCTTTTAGCCGGGCGCCAGCCAAAAATCGCACGAAGAAAGTTGGTTGAATTCTATATTATTTGCCGATTTTTTCCCGGCACCAGGCTAAAGAAAAAGTACTAAAAAACTATATCGAATTGATAGTGAATTGAGCCATTAAATTCAGAACGGATAGTGACAAGTCTTGAGCCGTATAATATCGAATATATGAATAAAAATATATGCGTTGGTTCACTGAATATGCACTTAGTTAATATGAATAATCGTCTTTGGCGACCAGTTCTTACGTTAAATGAATGAGAGTTAAAAAGAAAATCGTAAGTATTTATATGCGTTTTAAGATGCTTCATGAACAAATGATTTTGGAAAGAACACTCGTGCTATTTTGGCAAACTTAACCGTGCGTCTGTCTATTCGATATATTTCACGAATTTTCTATTTACATTTTTATATACAATATTTCATTTGTTTAAAAAGTTATATTACAAGAAAAAGTAGTAATGCTTGAAAATGGATGCATTGTAGGTAAAAATGTAGCACTAGCATTCTTAATTGTAAGTACAACGAAGTTTAAAATTTTTTTATTAGAATCCTGTCCTAAACTGAAATCTATTCAATTTTTTTAAAAAAAATGTCAAATCTTCATATCTTTATCATAAATAAAGAAAAGAAAAACAGAAGTAATATTTTTACAAATGAATATAATTTATAACGGAAAAATGCGATAAAAATATTTGAAAATTAATTAGAAATAGAAAATATTACTGAAATATCATCGATACTGATACTATTAAAACGGGTGTTTTTAAAATTTTAACCTGACGTAAAATAATTTTTGTGCTGTAACATTTCGGCATTTTTGAGGGAAAAGACATCCATTTCAAATAAATTTTATTTAATAATTTTTTAAAAAAATCCTTTAGATGTGCAAATATTAATTTTTAGCTCAAATATATTTGTGCATCAACTAACGCTCTAAAAAGATCAAAATTGATCATATTTTTAGAGCGTTAGTTGATGCACAAATATATTTATCTTTATTAAGAGATGCTAATATAATTTTAAAATTAATGTAATAGCTATAATTCTCAACTTTATCAACAGTTCTTTCCTATATAATTAATACGTATTTTAAATATATTTTGACTAATAATTCAGATGGAATACCCTTGTAGTTTTAACGTTTTCCATACAGACAATAACTCAAAACCAGCTTTGAACATGTATCAAAGAACATAATGTCCGTAATTGAATATAAAAAGCAGCCAAATATGGAGTAATAAGACCAAATAAAATTTTTATACTCTTTTTGGATTGTTATTATCCATATCTAGTTTACCCAGCCTGCTATTTTCGACGAAAACTTTTTTTTTTTTTCGATTTATTTTCGGATTTTTTGCATTCCTTCGTCTGCAGACTGAATTTTATATTACTTTGAATTATCAAAATTTAGGATAGCTGTTCATAAATAACACTAAAAGTTTACTCACGGCCTATTTCTTTATCGAGATTGCCTTTTGACCAAAGGCTACTTATGTATTAAACCAATGATTTTTGTTTTGTTTTGTATTTTGATTTCAGTTGAATAGTTTGAAATAATGACTATAAAGTGACTTTTTCCCCCTCTCAGTACTTTCAATGTTATTATTGTACATATTGAAAAATAAGATAAAATAAATTTAACTTTCATATATTTAAAATTATCCCCTTTCAATCTGTTTGAATTAATGTAAAAGTTCAGTACTTAAAACATTTTGATTCAAATTTTCTATTTGAAGATGCTATTATCTTCTTGGCAATCAACAATTACCACAATAACTTTTTTTAACAATTAATATAATAGTGATAATACGTAACAATTACCGTAACGTTTTTTATTCTAACAATCAATAAAATCTGTTATTGTGACAAAAATTATGAAGGTGATTTGAATTTTTCAGAAGAGGAAGCCACTAAAAGATAATTGATAAGTATTTTAATTTTTTTCTTCTTTTGAATTCATTCTTTTTATGTATAAAGTTTGGAGGATATAAATAATTATTCGTTTTTTCTCCTTTATTTTATATTTATTGAAACTCCACCAAAAATTAAAAATATAAATTGCAAGTAAACATCAGAAATTCATGTCGGATTGCTAAATAAAGTAGTGTAATCAATCAAGTCCGATTCTAAAAGCTGAATCCTTCTTATTTGATAAATATTTACCTGGATTATCGAACAGTGCTCCTATTTATAAATCTAAAATCATCCTTATGAGAGTATAATGCTCCTTTAGAAATTTATTTAAAACAGAAGAAAAAATTAAAAAAAACTCGGAAAACTTTGTTGGTTTAATGAGTTCTTTTAAAAATTCTAACAATCAATTGTTTAGTTCCCCCAATCTTAAATGTCTATAAAGTAGCACTTTTACTATCTCTATTTGCCTTCTGTTGTTGTTACTTATGGTATTTTACAATCCCAATGATATATGCCAGTGATTTAAGCCTAGTGAGCGTATCCTGTTTTTTCAGTTGCGTCAACTAGGGTCAAGAGTATGGCTTAGCTACTTCAGGCGTCACATTTGCTTGCACAAGCCGTTTTTACAAGGAAGAACAATCTCATACTACACAGATAGAACACAGAAGAGGAACAACCATGTTCGAACCCGGGACGCCCAGATTATGAGGAAAACACGCCGTCCTTATGCTCAGACACCAGAAAATTTTCATTCTAATTCTTGTAATATACATTTCACTATTTCATGTATAGTTTCAAAATAGTTCTGGAAAAAACGCTCCCAAAAATATTTAGGAGGCTTTTAATTTCACATTTCCATTTATATATTCGTTGAAGAATAATACAATTCGATCAAATGTGTTAAGGTTCATTTTAATATTTCAGAATAAAAAAAGAAAAGAATGAAACGGAATTTGTTCTGAATCATAAAAATAATTACTTTGGAATATTAGATTAAAAATATTAAAAATATGATTTAAACAAATCTTGATTTTTAATTTACTGTTAAAAGACAATTAGGGTTATTTTATTTGGGTCAAATAACTATATCATGGTCAAAGATATATGCAAAATAGGCTAATCAAAACCAATCTAAAGGAAATATATCATTTTTTTTCGTGAGCTGCAAGTTTTCAGATATTTAAAAAATTATTAGCTAAAGATTATTTAAGAAAAAAAATATTTAGGAATCAAAAATAATAATAAAATAAATTTAAGAATTCAGGAAAATATTACACAAATAGAAATTAAAAACAATTCAGTAAATTATAAGATATAAGTTCTAACATTATTTTTTGCTTCATTTCTGAAAAATTTGAGAGTGTATTTGTTTTTACTTTCATACCTATATGCCTAACCACTTAATAGTTTTGCCCGTATGTCATACGTGCATCTATTTATCGAATTTTGATAATTGTATGCAAAAAATAGACCATTCATAATTGTCAGTGCTGCCCTCATGTTCTCCTTTTTAAGGGACCAAGGGCAACAATAGCATCTGAGGGTAAATCATTCAACAGACTATCCGACCCGCAACGAAGGGACACGGATTTAACCATAGTAACTGAATGACTGGACAGCCGCTACAGCAATTATCGGGAACTGTGGTTGAGTCCTTAAGGGAGGGTTGTAACGTCACTGGCCACGTTACAACCCTCCCTTAAGGAAGTACGTTCCATCATCAATGGGCGGAGCTTAACCTTCATCTATTAGTGTACCCACCGTGTTGGCGAGATCCAACCACCATACCGAAAGCATATTATCCCTAATTACGAGGTGCCCATGAGGGGAGGGGTAGCATCTGAGGATATGGACTCATGAGCACCCGAGGACAGAAGTCTGATTTCTAGTTCGTAGACGTCACAAACTCTTTTTATGGGATGAACTTCATTCATGCATTTCATTCATTCAACCAGAGATTGTAATTTAGATTTGGAACAGAAAACGATCACCTCTAAACCAGTACCCCCAGTAATATTACTCTCGACACGAAGGACTTGTGACCATGACAGATTTAACGTGGGTCAGACACCACACACACGGAGCTGGTGGGATCAAACTTTCAGCCCAAGGGATGTGATTCCAACATCCTACCACCGGGCTATCCCTGCCTTTTCATAATGATTATAATTCAATATTAAAATCACTTCGAATACAAAGATAAGTCAAGTATTCATTTTTTTCGCCATTTGAATCAAAATAAGAGAAATATTCCCATAATAGAAGGTTATTATTACAAACTAAAGAAAATAAAACAGTTAAGTGGTTAAATATGCTTATGAATTTCTGTATACCTTTTTGTTCTGAATCAGCTAAGAATATATGGAATTCATATTTATTTTTTATTGGGGAATTGCATGGTAAAATATAAAATTAAGATTTTAATCAGATTTAAATGTTGTGCGTGGGATTTGAATATAATCCTCATTTCATTGAGATTCATTAAATGTATTCGGTTCAAAAATGTTTGCTTTCAAACTTAACGTACATGATAAAGGCCAAAGAATATGTTCACCAATTACAAAACAAAAACAATTCTATATTCGTTTAAGAGATTTTAAACTGGAGTGATGAAAGGAATTCTTAGAGACATTAATCCTTTGTAGCGTTACCTTATAAGCCAGATAATATCCTTCGAGCTGAAGGGTCCCTTTTGCTTGATTGGTATGATACTCGTCTACAGGCCCAAACGTCGCAGGTTCTTACCGCGACCTTCAATCTCTACATTGGTGACCTTGACAACGCAACCTTCTGCAACAGTCGTGGCGCCATCTATGAGCCAACAAAGCCGTCGTTAACTCAACGCACCAAAAGCCGTCTCTTACTCAACACACCAAAAGCCGTTGCTAACTCGACGCACCAACGAACTCGCATGCTCGCCATACGCTTGGCGCTTTTAAAATCGTTCGTCTCTCGTCCGACTCCCTGGAGCGGGGGAGTACTGTAGTGTTAGCCTTAAAAGCCAGATAATATCCTTCGAGCTGAAGGGTCCCTTTTGCTCGATCGGTATGATACTCGGCTACAGGTCCAAACGTCGCAGGTTCGTACCGCGACCTTCAATTACTACTCCTGAAAATGTCAATAGTATAGAAATTCAAGTGCTGTCGTTATTTTTTGAAACCGTAAAAATGAAATTATATCTACTTTAAACATGTTTCAAATTTCAATTGTTTCTTGAATTTAGTAATTTATTGCGTTTGTACTATATGGAAAATTGTAAACTCAGACTAGCGACTGATTTAAAAATTAAGAAATGTAATATAGATTTTAACGCAATGGCATTGGAAAGTTTTAATACTTTTCAGCGTATAGATTATTCTATAACTTTTCCTTTTTTGCAATGCTATAGAACTGTTTTTTTCTATCTTTTTTTTCATATCTTGCACTTTTAAAAGTAAATCCGGATTTTGCATTATACATTCGAGTGAAACGAGTTAATTGTTTACGAAAGCACGTAATTACTCTTTCATTCTTTTAATCTTTAAGAATATTGCTACCAAGTGAAGTGAAGAGAAGAGAGAAAAAACGAAAAAAAATATTATGCCTAAATGACGTCATTTGCTGTACTTCCCCGGATGCTCAATTGAAAGAAATATGTTTACACAAGCAGACACAATAATCCGTTTCGAAACCTTTAAAGCGAATTTAAATGAGAAGAGTTAGAGAAAAAAAAAAGATAGTAAAAGACAAAAACTCGATAAAGTTTCGCTTTGTGAGTAAGAGAAAAAAAATATTTAAAAAAAAAACGGTAACGAAAACAAAATGATCATTTTACTTTTAAAAGAACAACAAATTTCTTGAAAGAGAGGGCAAATGAAAAGTAAAATAAAAAAGGCCAGAATGCACGTGAACCAAAAGAAGCAGTTCCTTCTCATTGCTTTTTGCCCTCTTTCTCTGAGAGTTTTGCAGTGTTTTTAATAAAATAATAAAAAAAGATCCAAAACTTTTGCCGAGTAAATTATCCCAGTTCTAACACGAAAATTGTCTTTAGAGTAAAAAGGGTTGTGCAGCATCGTTCTCTTCCCCCCCCCCTCTCTTTTTTCTTTAAGCGAGGAAGGCCCCTTTTAATGAAATGCCGGTTTTCGTATCCTGTGGAGCGGAAGACTTTATTTAGTGAATAAAAACCTGAAAATCAGGAAAGAATAAAAGTAATGTAAAGTACTCGAAAGAAAAATGAGATGCTTGTTTTGCAAATTTTTATTCAGTACTGATTGAAAAACCTTGCATCTTTCGCAAAAGAAAGTTCTCTTCCCTCTTTTTTTTTAGGGAGAATCACTTTAAATGATTATTTTAACTAATAAAATTTGTAAAGAATTTCTTTCAATCGTATTTTGGAAATGTCTTGTATGTTTTTTTAACATTGATGGATTAAATGATTTATTTGTGTTTGAAATATGAGTGTTTAACTTTTCTCTTTGTAGTTTTTGATAAAATGTTTGTACGAAAGATTTTAGATATTTATAAGAAAAACGCCTCTTTAAAATTGGGAAAAAATAAAGTCATTTAATCAAATTCATGATTTGGAAATATGAGTACATTTTTTATCGTACTAATTTTAAAGAGCTAACATTAAATAATCGTTAAAGAAACAATTAATGTTTGTTTTATATTTTTCAACTCAAATTTTCTGAAAATTTAAAGATTATTTTATTAACCCTTTGCACTTGGAAAAGTAATCCGATGCATAGTTATTCTCCTCAATACCTACCTTGTATAATGCTCCGAAAAATAAAAATTTATATTAGTCTTAAGTTTAATTTCTTCTAAAATTTACTTTCTTCTAAAAGTAATTAGCATCATCTAAGAACTCTGTAAGCATTTTTAACAATAAAAATTAAAAATAAATAAATAAAACCTGAAAGTGGTGAATCCTCTTGAATAGTATGCGGGACACACCAATCGAATATAAATGGTTAATTAATTGTAAATATTTACCTAATTGATATCTCCATTTTTGCTTGTGAATTTGAATTGTCATTTAAATTAACTATCTGCTATTTTTAATTCAATGCTCGTTAAAAAAATGCTAATCTAATTACATAAAATAAAAAAG
>JAOUZG010006964.1:2578340-2595644 GCA_026289955.1 Argiope argentata | reverse complement strand
TTTATGCACATGAGATTCTGTAAAATATTCTCTATCTTGTTAATTTTTTAACAGCTACAATATTGAATATTCCTAAAGAAATAAGTCAATAAATAGAAGAAAATAACTTAAAACTGTTATTGTGTAAATTCAAAAACTTCCATTAAAAATCGCATTTAAATTAATGAATTTATTTATCATTATGAGCAAGAGTAAAGGGCAGAAAATTCCTTAATTCAGAAACCGAGTAATTCACAAATTCTTTGGGGGGATTATTCTACAAATGTATTGTTGCAAGCGGGCGAGTGGCACGAAAACACGCCAAAGATGCCGACGTTTGGCGAGGAGCCTCGCGCCAGTTTGCTTGGTTTGGCGAAAGGAATAGTCTAGTAGCTGCTGGATTGCGCGCGTTGTTTTGAACTGTGTTTTCTGAAGTTTTACTTTCTCAAGTCATCCTGTATATATCTGTAAATAGCTGGAAATAAATTTGTTTGTGCTGTCCTCAAATAAAGTCCATTCAATCCGAACCCGCTACTCTAAAAACGTAACAGTATATTATTATTTTGAATTTTAAATTATGGAGAAAAAAAATTGTCATTATACTCTTGGAATTTGCATCAACAACTTTAATTTTGTTGCAACATTAAGATATAGGAACATTATGGCGAAATATTATTTGAAAGTTCTCAGATTAAACAAAAATAATTAAGACATTTAAATCCATGCCATTAAAAAGGTGTAGAAATCATATTTTATCCTATTTTTGGGAGTTATCATAAAATAAAGGGAAAAAAAGGTTTTTCTATTTGATGCTCAAATAATGAAATTTCCCGATTGTTTTTTAATATACACTGAATACGTTTTTATATATATATACTTTATATATATATATACTTTATACGTTTTTTAATATACACTATATTTTTCTGAAATATGTCTCTATCACATTAGGAAGTTCTATAGCAATTATTTGTTTTTGTAGGACCCCAAAACACGTGCAAACGAGCATTCACCCACCACACATACAAACCCACATATCCGTCTTTTTTTATTTGTTGAAATGCATCTACATTCAACTGATAAATGATTTTATTAATAGAAAGAACTGAAATGGAGTGTTGAACATTCAAATTTTTCATTAAGATCTCAATTTCTAAATTTTAGTTCCATATATTTATTTTTTTTGATATTTTTCAATATATATTTTTTTCCTAATTTCTATTCAATTTTCCAAACAAATGAGAATATCTACGTATTCATCAAAATCGTATGAAAGAATATCAAAATGCTATTTCTTATATAGGAATAAGTCTTCTTCATATACTTTTAAGAAAATGAGTAAAATCCTATTATTTAAATATTTCAATAAATAATGTAATAAAATAATGGGAAAATAAATTAACTGTGATGATATACAGGCTGATAATAATATGCTTTTTATTGTAATAATATACAAATTGATTCTTAGCATTAATAAGTTTTCTCATTAACGTTTGTTGCTTATACGATTTGCAGTAAGATCGATGAATGAAACCCAAGAACACAATAATAAACGACGTTTCGTAAACATAGACTGAAATATGAATATAAGGTATTCTTTTGTACAGAGCTTCCCGACGTCCAATTAGAAATCTTATTCATTCTACAAGCTATTTCAAAACAGTTTCGATCAAGTATTGTAAAAGCTGAAACTTATAGCATTTTCTATATAGATATCATAATAACAAACTTCGTTGCCTTAATGATATAGGCATTTTTTCTATCCTATTAAACAAGCTTTGACTCATTAATTTTTTAGAGATTTTCTTTTATTTCTGTCTTTTGTAAATGTATGATTATTCCTTGATAATAGCAAGTACTAATTTTAATGATTCGAGAAAGGAAAAGTATAATTAATTTTTATATAGGTAATTTAAAACTATTGTGTGTATTTTATCCATCTCGTATGCAGAGTGTATATAGAGGAAGTACTGTAAACGTCAAACTCGAACTCGAGTTTTGAGTAATATACAAATTTTAGATCTTCCGACTCAAATACACATCTTTTTAGTCACGTTTTCTGTATATGAACTCACTAGCTCAAAAATACTGTACCGCATGTAGAATAAGAGTTGATAAAACAGTCTCCAGAAAATCACAATAGGTTTATTCGTAGAAATTTCTAAAAGTTGCTGGTAATTACAACAGTTACAATTATCGTCTCCAATTTAGCTGATGCAATATGAGGTTCGATTGTAGTTTAACACCCTGCTTGGAGCGCTTTTCAAAAATCGCCAATTCTCCACTCATGAAAATGTGCATGTTTTTTGGAGTTCTTCCGGTCAAGAAGAAAGAAAACCTAGGGTTGCCATAGTAAAAATAATAAAAATAGGGTTGCCAGCTTTGACATATTATCACCAACTTGGCGAAGAAGGGGGTTACGCTACACTTCAACCCAATAGGAAACAGCTTCCAAACGTAGATGTCATTTATACCTTAGACAAATAACAGCATCTGTGCTCTAGACTAACCCTCAAGCTTCACTACTTTCTAATCTTCATGATTCTTGTTGCGTCAACGAAGTTCTTGCCCATAGTGGGCTACCTCCGGTGCTGGCGGGTACTTGCAGATGCTTGACTGGTGCTGATCTAACTTGGACTGTTTACTCCTCTTGATTGTATAATTTTCATGATCAATCAAGAGGTGGTATTTATACATGACTTGGTGTGAAAATATGACTTTAGGCAAGGTTCTGGACGGTTCTAAGCGATCTCGTTTAATATTGGTCCTAGAGCTTAGGTGATAAAACTCTTCAGATTTCTATTTTTCATAAAATTTGCCAAATCACCAAAAACCTTGCCAAATTACTAGGAATGCCGTTTTTACGTAAAATACGCCTAAATTGTGTGATTTGCATCCCTTAATATGAGCATTTTTAATCTTTCGAAAAATTTAGCTTTACAATGTGAAAAAAAAGGAAAATTTTGTATTTCTTATTATTCTAACCCCAATATTTAAAAAATGAATAAAAATAAGATTCATTCTTTATTTTTATTTCAGAATTTTGATAATGTATATCTTAAGCTATCTGCAAAATTTTAAGCAGATAATTTGATAGTATTCTAAATTGCAAGATTTTGTTTTATACCTCTTTTTTTAGTTTTTTTTTTAAAAAAAACCTCTTTATTAATATTTTTTTAGAGCTTTTCCCAATTAACAGGTATAATTTTGTTTTATACGTTTTTTCAATCTTTTTTTAAGTAGATACTCCAATATAACTATTTTAAAACACTTTTAAAAAAAAAATTGGATTCCGAATTTGAGTCGCATAACTCACATTTGCTGAAATTCTACAAACGAATATATTTGATTTTCATAAATTACACACTTGTTAGATTTAAAAAAAATATCGTTTCTAATAATTATATGTGTCCTTATGAACTTTCTTATTCTTCACATTTCATAAAAATAAATATTGTTACAAGCAGGCGAGCGGCACAAAAACTCGCCAAAGTTGGCGACGTTTGGCGAGGAGCCTCGCGCCAGCTTGATTGATTTGGCGAAAGGAATAGTCTAGTAGCCGCTGGATTGTGCGCGTTGTTTTGAGAATTTTCACGAGATTCGTTGCACGCGCTTCTTCGGCTATATAAGGAAGAGTAGCCGAAGTGAGTCAGTTAGTCAACACAGTCACTGACAGCTACCTAAGAGCCAAGTCTAATTAACTATTTCCATCCACGACAGGAGTTAGCTTCTACGGAAGCGGGTTCTCCTGAACTGCAAGTCTTCGTTAGTGAGTCAGTTAGTTGAGAGTTTGAGTTGAGAGAGAGCTCGCTGGACTAAAGGATTTGTGAGCTGTACTTACGTTTGCTGTAAACGTTGTATTATTGCTGTTTTGCAGTTTTATTGAGCGTAAGGCTTGCATTTACGCTGTAAGTGACTGTTGACTGCTGGATTGTGTTTATCTGAAATTTTTACTCTATCTATTATCCTGTACATAACTGTAAATAGCTGTAAATAAATTTGTGTGTGCTGTCCTCAAATAAAGTCCATTCAATCCGAACACGCTACGCTAAAAACGTAACAATATACATATTATTAATTTCCAGTATATTTGATTAATAAGTTTAAGCACTACTATAGAATATATTATTTAAACCAAAGTCTCCGTCATGTCCCAACGGGACAATGTTCAGAAAATACTGCATATTTAGCACTCTAAAGTCTGATGTTCTGAATGAAAAATTTAAAAATAATTTCCCATATTTTATCAAGGATTTTCCTCCATTTGTTATTCAAATATTTTCTCTGAGTCTCACATTCTTGGGTTCTCTTTACATGTTTCTTAATTCTTAATTATCTAGAAATCCTAATCGCGATGTCGTCTTGCGTCACACCGAAAGCTGCTCTAATCATAATCTTTAATGAAATCATTACCAAACCTGTACAGCAACGATGAATTTCTAATTCTCTCAAAACTTCCCTTACATCGAGTATAAATCTGCTACCGTTCTTTTGTTAAATCCGAGCGACTTCATTTACCTCCAGAGCATTTATGCTGCGGTAATATAATTAACATTTAATGCAGATTTGTCCAAATTAATAAGCTCAACTAATTAGCTGCGCTTATGTTCGGGGTTGAAAACGGATTAAACATCCTGGATACTTAACAACGGCGTAACATATGGGCTTCTGGAAAAATTAAACACTGCTTTATTTGTGGCGAGATGAATCAAATTAAAATAAGGAAGGGGGAACAATAGGAATAAGCAGCTAATCCACCGGTTTCATTTAATTTTACCAAACATCCCCTGAGCTCCTTTGCTAATCAAATATTCAAGAGGAACGAGCAACTGTATTAAAAGGCGAATTTGGAAACGCAGTAATTTATTTTCATGTAGCCTTAATGGTCGATTTAAAAGATTAGCGATACAAGTACACGGCATGGAATGGTCCATTTCACTTTAGAGATAGCTACAAATTAAAGATCGGCTCATCTCTCTCTCTAAAGTTTGCTCGAAGATGCCGTGTATAACTATTAATAGACGTACAGCGTTTAAGGGTGTATCCGATTATCGGAGGGTTTGTATCAATTCGAAATGGAAAGCAGTTTTGGAACTAATTTGAAACTATTCGAATGTTTAACTGTTGTCGAATGATTTAAATTTATTCTGTTGCTCGAGATTTGCAGTAATTTTAAATTGCTGTGTCCTGATTTTACAACGTACCTTAAATCAGTTAAAATACTTCTATTGTTATACATTATGCATTTAAAATTTATCATTTTTAAGGACATATAGATAAGTTTTGTTGTATATTTTTTATTAATAAGATTTAATAGTTCATTGGTAATGCATTGTAATTTTTCAAAGAAAAAAGTACAGTAGAAATTTTAACCATTGAGATTTTTAACACGCACATTTGGTTGTTCTATTAAAAATTCTAGTTCAAAATATCTTAGTTTGATAGATTAAAAAATCGTATGATATTAAAATCATTCAATATAATATTATATTGTATAAGAGATTATGACGTATAGATTGGAGTTAATATTAAAAGATAATTTTTAAAATGTATCCATTTCAATATAATGCAAATAAAATGTTTCTTAAAACTATTCTTTTGTAAATATCTATGAGTTTAATTTGTTTTTCTAATTTATTGGACAAGATAATTTACATAGAAAAAGGTAAGATTTAAAAGATTTTTTTAATAGTTTTAATATTTCAAAAATTTCTTTATTCCATTGGTAAGCCAAGAAAAATTGAATATGAAAGCTCCAAACTTCTAAGTTGATATAGTCTTTTGAAAAATATTGATCAAAATGGTTCAATATTCAAATATATTATATCTTAATCCCAATAGTGTCTAATATAATACGATATTCTATTGAGCTAAAGTGTTCTATATTCAACAATACTAAACAAAACTGTTTTGCATTCAACAATACTAAAGAAAACTATTCTGCATTCAACAATACTAAATAAAACGATTTTACATTCAGCAATACTAAATAAAACTGTTTTACATTCAACAATACTAAATAAAACTGTTCTACACTCAACAATATTAAATAAAACTGTTCTACATTCAACAATACTAAATAAAACTGTTCTACACTCAACAATACTATATAAAACTGTTCTACATTCAACAACAATATACATTATTAGGAATATTGTTAATTAATACTGCTTAATTCAATATTATTTTGTATTATTGCGAATATTGTTCATTATCATTGAACATTATTATAGTGAAGTAAATTGTTCTGTATTCAACAATATTACGCATTATTGAAACTATTGTATAATATCATACAATATTTTATATAATGTCTGAAATTAAGTATATGTATCTAAAAAAATAACTTCTTTACTTTCCGTTAAAATGCAAATTTAAAAGTATTTTTGAAATGGAAATAAGTTTTTAGCGATTTCTTATAAATACAATATTTGATACTTTATAAATATGTATCATGTGGCTTCCTGGCACAGAGGTATCACACCTTCCTCTTAATCCGAGTGACCGAGGTTCTTGTCCCGGTCAGGGCTTGCTTGTTCTTCTGTGTACTCTCTATGAGGTGTGTGAATGTGCCCCCCCCCTCTGTAAAAAGGGGATGTGCAAGCGAATGTGATGAGTGTGTAGCTGAAGTCGTACTCTTGGTCTTAGTTGGTATTTCTTCAAAAACAAGCGATGTTCATTCGGCTTAAAATCGCTAACGGCTGCCAGAAAGCTTGTCCATAGCAAGTGCCATTAGTAACAACAACAACAACAAATATATATCATTTAAAAAAATTTATATTTGTCAAACGTTATATGATTTACAATGTAGAATTGAATGGAAATTGATTTTGTTTTCCATTTCATTGTTTACCGTTTTCTTAATTCGAAAATATCTTCTGAGATACGAATGAGATTCAATTCTTGTTTCTTATATGTAATTTAGAATAAGATATTATCAAAAATGAGGGAAATGTTTAAGCACAATAAATAGTTAACTGAATCTAAGCCTTCCGAATACAAGGGATAAGCACGGATGCAATTTAGTCTTACAATAAATATTTACTGATCTGCAGAGATACGTTAATGTTGATAGAAAACAACATCTATCCGACGTTCCAGCCTATTTTCGTGCTTTTAATAGAATCCTACAAACACTCTGAAACTAGAATAAATCTAAACAAGGAATAAATTCCTCAATTAAAACAAATGGACGAGAATTCACTGTTTGATTAAAACGTATTTGTCGAAGAGAAACTTGGGACATCTTATTTGTCATGTTTCAATGTTGATTAAAATAGTTCGAAACAAGCTATACAGATTTTAAATTAAATTTGCAATTCAAAATTATTAAATTAATGACTCTAGAAATGTTTTACATTTTTCATTTAATTTAATACAAAGATTTTATCCCCCGAGTCGTAGTTGCTTTTATTATAGCAATGCAGTTTAATTGCCCATCGTTAATCATAACTTTTTCTTCTTTTATATGATACCTTACGTTTTTAATTTCAAGTTTACTAAATGTTATAATCAACCAAAGATCCGGAATGTAGGTTTTGACAAATCTTACTAAAAGTCATTTTTTATCATGTCAGAACATGATGTTGTTTTAGTAATGAGGTTTTTGGTATCAACAAAAATCCGTAGGTGAAAAATAAACTTTTTATTATCTGAAACGAGCATCTCAAAAAATTAATTTTTTGATAACGCGTTACCGTTGCATTTACAAAAGTTCTGATTTAAAAAAATAAGTCAATGACTACAGCAAATAAATCCTAGAAAAATGTCATTTTGAGCACGTGATTATATGAAAGGAAATAAATAGGAAATGTAATATATTTTTTTAACAATAAATCCGAGACAAATTTTGTTGGATCGCTTGCAGTACTAAATTGACTCATTCAATGAAAGCGTGAAAATGAATAAAAACATAATTTAATTTGCACGAGCACTTGGTGTTTGGTCGTTCAAGAAATGATGTTCTGACATGATACATTGAGATATGCATAGAAGATTTCATTTTAACCTTTTTTTTAATTTAAATTTTTAAATCGTGTAAAAATTATTTTTGTGCAATAAAATGTACGAAAGATACTGCGGGAAACATCAATTTTCAGATTAGGTTTTAATTAATTGGCATTTTAAAAGAAATTCCGTATAGTTAGATCTAAAGTTCCCTTTCCGACTTCCCAAAATTATAAATGTGCACAATTTGGCAATTTTAGGTAAATTAAGCTGACTTTACATTGCTAAAACACAGATACAGGCACACACATACGCATTTTATCTTTACTATTTTTAGAACAAAAAATTCAGAAAAAAAATAAATCGTTAAAAATAAACTCTTATCTCTAAGGTTATTTAATTTTAAGTATCTAAAATATTGGAACATGCGATTTTTTTAAAGAAGATTTATTTACCGTTTCAAAAACTAGAATGACATTTTTGAAATTTTACGATACGTTCTTTATCGAGAGATTAAATTTAAATGAGGAAGGCTTTTCAGTGAACTTAAAATAATCAGTTTATAAGCGTGATAAAAAGCATGAAAAACCATTCCCAAATTTCAAATTAATGAGCTGAAATTTCTCTAAATGTATATCTTTGCCAAATAAATGGTACATAAAAGGAGTACTTACACAAACCTTAGAAAGCTACGCCTAAAATATATTCATTGTTTTTCTTCGCATCAATGCCCATCTACGTGGAACAATCGCTACTGAGAAAGCTCTAAAACTGTTTTACCGGTTGTGTCATTCACCAGATGTTGCTCCATTAGATTTTCATTTAATGCAATGGAGTTTATTTTCATGAGAGCGACAGGAATTTAGACTGGAAAGATTCATAAGCGTCTGTTAAAAGGCAGATGGATGAATTATACTTATGGATGCATCCTTATCATTTTTTTAATAGACAGGAAAAGTAATAAAATTTATTCACCCATTGGAAACTGGAAATTCTATGACTGCTTAAAAAATATCCAGTCGAATGTTCGAGACCATAAGCAGTTGCTCCGACTCACTCGAAGGCGCATGGAAAAATTGGCATGACTGGTCTCATGCAGAGTTAGTAGGAAGTATGGTTGAGTCCTTAAGGTTATCAACGGACAACAAACCACTCTTCAATTTGGAGGCTCTTGCCATCATCGATAAAGGAATCCGACACCGCGATTTCCGTACCTACCTGGTTGGCGACAACAAATCACCACGCTATAAGTTTTTTATCCCTATGTATGGCATGTTCCCAGATAAGATTGGAGTGCTCGATTCATAATCGTTCTAATAATCATTAAAATAACCAAAAAGTATGAATTCTGAAAAATGAATTGTAGCTATGTGCTATCGGCATTTAATTGCAATGAGCGCATAGATAACATTTACATATAAGATAATAATCATAAGCTAACATTTCAGAACGGGGAATATATTCATTGACTTGATAATATGAGTCTTGTTCTCTGATACAAAACCTTATCCACTCAAATTTGAATAACTTTAAAGAATTGAAAAAAATTAATGTTTTTAATTTGCGAAACCTATACCAAACTATTTATAAGGAAAAAGTAGTTTGTTATTAGTTATGCTCTTAGTTCTACCCAATTCACCTCAGCCGTTTTTCATAAAATTAACTTTAGCATAACATATATATTTTGCGAAATTTTATAATAGGATTCTAATAAAATTGAAATCTGCTGTCTCAAATTTCATGTTATCATATGAGAAAATTACTGTTTTCAAGGCATTTTTTATCTTAATTAAGTCATTAACCAATTTAAACAGGTTTGAAACAATCACGTGACTATCAAGATACGCATGCGACGATATATCGGCAGTCGAGTAGCTAGTGGATATTCGAGCCAAGTTTTAACTCATTGTGATAAGTCGCCGAATGTGACAACCCTCTTTACCATTTTTTTAATAACCCTAAAGACGGAAAATGTCCCAAAAGCGATAAAATGGCAATGTTTCGCTTTTTCATTTTGTAGCTTTAAAAATACCAAACCAATATAAAATCATATTCTCAATGGTAAAAACATTAAACATCAACAAAAAATATATATATAACAATGTTGCCACTATGAATTGCAATTTCAATTATTAAATAATTTTGGGCAATCAATCGCCAAGTGTGATCACCTTTTTCATTATTTTCTAATAACCCTAAAAGTGAAAAATTGATGCTTCATTAATTATAAATCGCCAATTTGTTGCCTACGCATTTTGAAGTTTCAAAAATCCCAAACGAAAACAACAGAGTGTTCTCACATAATAATTTTAGGAAAATTGATTTATATTTTGGAAAAAATTTGATTTAAATGTTAATGAAAAAATAATGAAGCTTCTTGCATATAGGTTTATTTCAAAATCTTTACAAAAGGTTGTATTTTATGTTATAAACTAATGTTTTGCGTTATTTATTGGTGCTCTTGTTACAATAATAGACATCTTGTGGCAAATTGAAGAATAAACAGCCGTTTTTAAACATTCTGCTTTTAAGTTCTGAATACTTAACACGAAAAAAGTATTAATTGTACTAAATAATCTTTGTAATAGCATTTGTTATAAAAATAGTGGTTTCTTTAATTCCTTTGAGATATTTATTCACCATTTGCACTTTAAACGGTAAGGCGTTAAACATATAATTTATAATCTTTATGATGTGTACTGTTAACTATAAAAAATTGTTTACTCGATTTCCATCCACTTAAGACTGTAAAAATAATCACAATTAATTTCATGAAAGCTTATTTTGAGCATCATAACATTTTAGTCATTTAAAAACTCAAAATTTACACCTTATACAAAAGGGAATAATTGAACACGTTTAACTAGTTTTGTAATTTTAGATAATATAAATTTTCATGTAAAAACATAACTTTTAAAAAAGTTTTCTATTACTTTTCTAATTACTTCTAAGTGTTTCAAAAAATAATTCAACCAATATAAATGCCATTTGTAAAAGTTTAAACCCAGACACTTTCTTTATTGTTTGTTAAATGTCGGGGCCATTTATATAATTAGAAAATTGGGATTTATCAGTGATTCAAAATGAATGCATTTTTCTTCAGATTATTTTTTTTCAGCAGATGTTATCACTTTACAATTAATTGCATTTTGCAATTTGCTTTGGGTGTAATTTTTAAATAGTTTTGAACTTTTATCGTTTTCTCATCAATTTGTGCGCAAGATAATTGCGTTTCTTGTTTCCTTTCTTCACAATTCTCTTTTTATAGAATTTTAGTTTTGATTGTTTTTATTCCCAGTAGTGTGCACAATTATCGTGATTTTTTTTCAATGAGGCAATTTTCATTATTTTTAATGTAAACTTACTCGTTGGAGCTTTTAAGTCGATTACAATCGTCGAAAAAGTATTTGAAATCCTCAATGTTGATTTTTAAAACCAATTCCTTCTTCAATGTTTTCAAGTAATATTTCCCGCCTTCTTTTAACGTCATTAATCTTAGGAAAAAGAAATGAAAACGAGTTATGATTTTATTGCACTAACATTTCCATAATGCCATTGTTACAGTTTTTTTCTTTGAATTGTTGCCTCAAAATGCTGTTTATAAGGGTTTAAGTCATATTTAATTCATTTTGAAGATTTATTATATATCTTCAACAACAAAAAAAGAATTTAAAGAAATTGTGTATTTGTTTCTAAGTATATGCAAGGCTTTTGAGTTTAAAAGTAATAAGACTTATGTTGCCTCAAAGAATTCCTTGTATATTTCCAAATTGTTTGACCTTATCTATAACGAATTGTATCGCGCTTCGTGCTTCGTGTAGAATGAGATTTGTTAAAACAATCTCTCGAAAATCCCAACACTTTTATTCGTACAAATCTGTAGAAGATGCGATTAATCGCAGCAGTTAAGAGTTACAGTTACGCATCTCAAATTCAAAAGATACAACAGTAAACAGCTTCCAAACACAGAGGTCTCTAACAGCTTTGGTGCATTAACACTCAAGTCTTCTCTACTCTCTAATCATCGTGATCAATCGGGTGGGGGTTATTCATACTTGGCGTGAAAATCAAGGACTCTAGTTAAGATTCTGGAAGTTTCTAAGGTATCTCGTTTAATAAATGTCTGAGAGTTTAGGTGATGGAATTTTCCAGAGCTATCTATTTTTCGCGAAGTCACCAAATCCCTAGAAATGTCGTTTCTACTTTAAATACGCCTAAATTGTGGGATTTTCGTCCCAGAATCTGAGTATTTCAAATCTTTCTGAGATATTTCAATATAAATACTAATATTTAAAAAAATATTTACCAAGTTTGTAATAGTATTGAGAGAAGATTTTTTTAATTATTTTATATAATTTAAAATTGATACAAAACTGCAATTATACGATACATGAATTCACAACTATATTTTACAGACTGAAGGTCCATCATTTAATTTAAAGCATTTTTGAGTTATCACATTAATAAAATACGATGACTAAAAGTGTCGATACTCAAAGTATTTTGTCAAATATTATATACTTTTTTACATTTTGAGCGATAACCAGAAATGTTAGTATGTCTTACTGCACTTTTTGTAACTGTATTCTAATCC
This sequence comes from Argiope argentata, assembly GCA_026289955.1. Lineage (NCBI taxonomy): Eukaryota > Metazoa > Arthropoda > Arachnida > Araneae > Araneidae > Argiope > Argiope argentata. The sequence goes on along the minus strand of JAOUZG010006964.1, from coordinate 2,583,124 downwards.
AGATGGTAGAGCTAATTTTTCTCTATCGAATATCGTCAAAATTTTGTTCATATATTTTTTAAAAAATTTTAGTACGTGTTGTGTTGTTTAATAATTGTATGCAAAGACAAGCAGACATCCCAAAATTTTATGTATTTAACATATTAAGGATCTAATGTTTAGATTCGTCAAAAGTACGAGACTCGTATACTTTACAAGATTTTTCCTTTAACGAAAGATAAAATAATCTTTCTTCTTATATTTTGTAAATAAGAAAATAAAAAAAAGTTATTAAAATGACACTGAAATAGGAAAATTGTGTTGAAAACATTAAAATATTAAATATTTCTTCAAATCTCTGAGAAAGTCAGAACAATTTTTATGTAAAGTTATTTTTTTAAAGAAGTATATTTAAAAAATATTTGTTCCTATAAATGACAAATGTATGTAAATATTTTTTCCTATAAATGCAAATGCCTCTGGTGCACGCAAAAGTCAGCTGAGTCAAACGATATCCTGATGTGTGGAGAGGAAGTTTGAGGAGAAGAGTGCCAATTCAGATACCATCCTCGTCATCTGAAAGCTGTTTAAAATTACAAGAATCCATCCCAAAATAGCATTAGTAATGCTTTAAAAACAAGACGATAATTTAAATAAACCAAACTGTTATCAAGCATTAACTCTCTTTATTTTCTTCCATTTTTGAAAAGTGAAGACGGATTACGTCTAATATATGCATAGTTTACGCTACATAAAATGTGCGGGATTAAAAGTTTAATTAAAGATAAATGCCATAGTAACCTCTGTGAATCAACTTCCTTCAAATATAGCTAGTTTATAATAAAGTAGTAAGTAAGAATTTTGACAAATGGCATTTTCGGATCCAAAATTAGAAATTTTTATATAATATTAATAGATCATTCTTTAAACATTCATGAAGATCTAATAATTAAAGATTAATTTACAGCCAGTCCTTTCAATTATGAGGTCCATGGAATTTGTAGGAAAAACTAATTCCTTAACAAGATTTTTCATGAAAAGAACTGAATCCCTTTACATTCACTTTGCTAGGAACTGAAATTAATATAATTAACACTGTGACTTTGTGTCTTCGGAAATTACGGCATGAAGTTATCATTTAGTAAAGTAAGATTCACGTCCCTTTATGAGATTATATAATGTCCTTTTATGAGATAATAATAATATTTTTAAATAGTCGAATCTTAAGAAAAGAGGATTATATTTAGTAACTATGTTATTTCCTTGATGAGTAAAAAAAAGTGAAATCGCAATATCGCGTTATCTAGCAAATAGATAAACTGAGTGTATTTTTAATATTTTAAACAGCACTATGATATCACTTGAGTAACCTCCATCAGAAAGGTTTAGACGAAACACAAGTAATAGAAAACATATAAGGTGATTAAAATAATAATGCCATAATGTCTGATAAATTGAAAGAATCATGAGCATAGAGTTATATCTAAAAAATTAACTGAAATTAAATGTAACTAAAAGTTTCGACCAATAACATGGTAATAAAAGTTGACTAGTCAGAAATAAAGTATCGGAATTTGAATTTTTTGAATTAACATTATATTAAAAAATTTCTTGTCTTGTGAATTGTTCGGTTTCTTTTATCCTTCAATGAAATATATGTTCATTTTATATTTAATTTACATTGTTTTGTATACTTCTATACTTATAAATTGTGCAACACCAAATGGAAACGGACCTCGGTATTCTATTGGTAGAGTTCCGGCTTCGGAACCGGAGGCTTTCAGGTTCCAAACTAGATTCATCCGAAGAACTCGTATATAAGCGAGTCTGATGTATTTTAAATTTGTCGGGATTAAACATCCTCCCGCTGCTATGGTATGGAAGTTTGAAAACAAGGGAATGCCAGCTCAGGTGTCATCCACGTCATCTGACTACAGTTAAAATTTATGAAATTTATCCCAAAATATTCCTAGTTTTGCTTTAGAAACGGGACGTTATTATTACTGAACTACACTGAGCCAAATACAAAACAAGATTGTACTAACGACGTAAGAGGAGATCAGTTTATTATTTTTTACTCATTAAGAGATTAATTACATTGTTATATTTTGTTTCCTTTTATTTACATCATTATTTACACATTAATAGTAAAAAATCATGATTATTTTGAAAATATTTCTAAAACGGTAAAAACAATTGAGCTTCACATTTCAGGGATTTTTGTTTTGTTTTTTTAATCTTAACCAAAACCCTTTGTAAATCTTGCATGGTATTATATACCTTATACGTAACAGAATCTAACTATTTTTGGGTTTATGTGATACTTATATCTTACTTCTGTTTATATAAACAGATAAACTATTCGCCAAAAACTGTATAAATTCAGTTATACTTATATAAATAGGAAACATAATTTCAAAAAGTTCTTAAAAATCATCTGAACACTTCATTACATCAATATGACTATCATTATATCGAAATGAATTGCTGTATTATAACCAATACAATTAGATTTAAACACATTTAATAATTAGTCATATTATACCTTAAAACATTTACAAACTTCATTAATATATGTTTTTTCCTACTTCCTCAAGATTACCACAAAACATTAACTATTATAATCCCCTCATTTATAAGCATTACTTTGCTGAAACTTAGGGCAACTTTTTTTCTGAGTTTACATCAATAAGTATCATTTGATGTGCATGCATATAATCTGACATGCAGACGGACCCTCATTAGGATGTAGAAATAAAGTAATTCAGTTTTATTTTTTTAAAAAAATGTTAACAGGAATAGATACTGAAATGTATGGAGGTATTTAAATGTAGTTTTTTTTTAAAAAAAGAATAAGTTTAATACCTAATCGCGAGTATTTAAGTATTGGTTTTCTAAAAAATGAATAGGTGTAATCCTAGTATACGGTACCCCTTGATTTGGCGACTTTATATCGAGAAGCTGTGACGTTATTTCTGCTACGCATGCTCATTGACTGGTTGCCTAAGCTAAGGTTCCTGCTAAATTGTTCAAATGTTTGGCGACATTTTTCAAAATGAGGCCAAAGGGGTACCGTATACTAGGATTTAACCAATGAATATAATATTTAATTGTATCTTAGTTAAGAAATATTGTATAGCTTATAGATGGTACTTATAAGTATAGAAATAGCTTAGTTTAAAAGATACATCCTGATTTCGCAGCCTTGGGGCTTAGTTAGTTACTAAAGTCATAGAATCGCGCTAAATCATATTGTTTTGCGGGATTTCACCACCATTTTGGCGCTATATCTCAAAGTCTTAAGTCATGATTCAAGGTAACCACTAATATTAAAAAAACATCCTTCAATATCTCTTCATTGTTTAAATTTCACGAATACATAAGAAACGTTGCTTCTACTTACAAAATCAGCGCTTGCCTTTCATGAATCATTCAGCTTTGACTCACCACAGCCAGACTGACTCATGCTATACATAAAAAGATGTGAAGAAAAAAATCAATAAATGATGTGCGAATCGTCGTTTAGTATGAACTCAACCAAAATGAATCTGGCTTAATTTTTTTTATCAATTGCCAATGGAGAAAACTGCTTATCTTAGTCAAATACATTGGGAATTTTAAATATCATTTAATGTAAAGCTTTAAATATTCCGATGACAAATCAATTTATCTTTTCTAAATGGAATAATAGTTTAAAATTGAAAAGGTTTCACATTAATATGTTAAAGGAATCAAATGAAATTACAAAGGGAAATAATTGATCTTCCCCCAAAAAAATTCAAATTCTAGCTGTTTTTGAAGTATACATTAAAAAGATATTTTTAGTTAAAATTTAGAGAGAGATATTTTTGCATGTTAATATTTGAAATGGAAAAGGGGGAAATCATCATTTGCATGTGATTTAATATATAGTTGATAGTATTCAAACTAAGAAAACTGAAGATTTCGAAATACAAATAGTATAATTGAAAAAAGTTGTTGTTAAAATGGGAATGGTACTTAGCAATGTAGAATATAAGTATAATAAATTTTTTAATCAATTTTGCAATAAAATGTTTCATTGTTTTTTCTGTTAGAGACGCCATAAGTTTGAAAGTATTTAATAAAGAAAACATTTGAACTTTCTGGAATTTAAATATTTTATTTTTCTGCCCCCCCGGCATCATAAATACAATAATCTGATATTTATCATTTATTAATTGCTTGATTTTTTTAGGGAATTGATTATATTTAATTTGAATCGAATCAAAATGATACGATTTCATGACCGTATTTCAGCCAAATTGTCAGAAATTAAATTCTTGTTATTTTTAGTATGATCTATTTGTTGTGCACAAGGACTTTTGTAATAAATATATGTCTCATGACTCAATAGTAATATTAAAAATGGTGAAATTTGATTTAACTAACTTATAAATTTTTATGTATAGATAACTTCATTTTCTTAATCATGTTAATTAAATAGAAAATAAACAGAATAATTACTTAAAATTTTCGGACAATAGAAGAAATTTGCGTAATTATATACATGATGAAACACATATGAATGAAGTAAAAGGCACGCCAACAGCATATTTAATTTTTGGAAACTAAACGAAAACATATTTTTTAAAAATTGTCAAAATTCAAGGAAAATTTGCATGTTTATTTAGCCTTACATTATTGAAAAGAAACTTTTGATATTAAAATGGTATAAAAATCATATTTATGAAATAATAATTCGGAAAATTTAATTGAAAACGTAATAACTTTTTAATTGAATTTTCAAAAAAAATCTGCCCGTTTGCACATTTTCACATTTAAAT
>JAOUZG010006964.1:2510894-2549566 GCA_026289955.1 Argiope argentata | reverse complement strand
ATTCATAAACGTATATAAAGTATACTGTATTCATAAACGTATATAAAATATACTGAATTCATAAACGTATATAAAGTATACTATATTTATAAACGTATATAAAGTATACTGTATTCATAAACGTATATAAATATACTGTATCAATAAACGTATATAAAATATACTGTATCCATAAACGTATATAAAATATACTGTATCCATAAACATATATAAAGTATACTGAATTTATAAACGTATATAAAGTATACTAAAAATCATAAACGTATATAAAGTATACTAAAAATCATAAACGCATATAAAGTATATTGTATTCATAAAACGTATATAAAAAGTATATTTGTATATTTATACATGCAGCATGATGAGAATAGATAATATCCCGATTGCCAAATTGTGAGAGTTGATTTAGATACTTTTTCCTTAGCCTGCCTATTTATATAATATATATAATATATATAAATATTAAGAATAAAAATTCAAATAACACGATTTTAACCCTTAATTTTACTGTCAATGAGAAAAAATAAAAGTAATAAAATTTGGTTATTATGTCTCCGAACCGGCCAAAAATTATTAAAAGAAAATATACATAGAATTAAAAAAAATAGTAAAATAGTAAAAATATAATTAGAGAGCGCCTATACTTCTACTGCTAAAAATATCGTGTAATACTTTGGTTGCTTTGGTCTATATATAATGTGCTTGAAAAGTCAAATAAGATTTTTTTTAAAGAAAACTTTCCATTGTTAGATTTAATATTTCCTGCTAAACATTTCACCATTAATTAATTTTTTAAATTTTCCAATATAAATAGAAAATGCCGAATGAATTTTAAAGGCAATATGAATTTCTGCAATCTTTAAATAATTTTTCAGACTTTTTCCCCATTTGGAATGGACATCAAGCCCCTTTTCCACAATTTGTGACATAGAATCCAAATCTTTGTTATTGCCAGCGAAACTTTTATCTGCTCATTCATATTGTAAGATTTTGTAATTTATTGATACGATTTCACTTTTTCCGACTTTTTGGTCACAAATTCAAGACTTAATTTCTCCTAAAGGTATATGAGCCTGATATAAGTTATATCTGTAATTTCATATAAGTTTATAATATTTTACTTTTATATAAGTTTGGAAAATGTTCAAGGCTTATTAAAATATCATTCATTTCGACTGGAATCAGTTTACTTTGCAATTTTTGATATGGTGTTCTTTTTAAATGACGAAATAAGACATTAGTGAGCCTTGATCATTATTTGAGTAAACTCTTCGCTTCATGGTCATAAATTTGGGAGACAATTTCTCTGACGAGTATATGAATCTGGTTTAAATATATTTACTATTTGGTCAAAATTTGTTACTTTCATATAGCAAATTTCATAGAAAGCTTCATTTCATAAAACTTTCATATAGCATTCTTTTGAGTTTGGGAAAATGATCAGAGCTTATTCAGGTGTCTTCCGTTTCGAGATTATTTTTGAAATAATTGACTTATCGCTTAAAAATAGAACGCAGTTCCACCCTACTAATTATAATAATTATTAGTCAAAGGTTTAAATTTAAATAAGAATATAAAGGGCAATAAAATATGGTCTCTATTATGTAGCGTAGCTAATAGCACGACGTTTTAAGCATTTCTCTTACTATAAACTATGTATTATTTTTATTGTTTCCGTATATTTCAATCTAAATATTATTAGAAAAATTATCTTAGAAATCAAATTTGTGGCTGAAGTTTTCCACTGATATATTTGATCTCAGAATTGAAGATTATTTTATAATCAGAATATAGCATCTTGCTAAAAATCCATTTAAAACCAGTATAAAAAATAAAAATAAATATTGATTTTTAAGGCATTTTTATTATGAATTATTTCCTAAATCGTTTTTTAAACAAAAATATTAATGCACTTTATCGTAATATTTGACGTCAATTTATAATCTGAATTCTTAAAGCCCTTTTAATAATCCGAAATTTTGATTCATAAAGGAATTGTGATTAATTAAGTTGCAATCTATGTCCCTCTTCTGTGCTTATAATGACCTTAACTGTTCAGTTAATTAATTATCTTGGAGTTAATCCATTACATATATTTTAATATACTTCAGATGATTGATTGTCTTTCATAAAGACTACCAAACATTCCATCAAAATTCTCCAAGGTGATTAACTAATGATTATTGTAATTACCACATGCAAATTCTCTTTAACTAGTTTCTCATATAGCGTATTACTAATAAATGATTATATAAATTATTCACAAATAAATTAGCCAAAGACCGCTTATGTGCTTTTGTTTAACAGACAGAGATACAAATCAGTATGAGAAAATTTTTCATACCTTAATAAGGTTGCTTATCACATTTTAATAATCAAAATATATTGTGATATGACGTCTTGAATTCTTTTCTTTTAAAATATCAATTACTTAAAATTAATGAATAAATTAAGAACTGAAATATGTCTGTCTATTCACTGGAATATTTGGTATCATAAACTTTTGATGAAAAAAGAATCTTTTATTGTTATTATTATCATGCGAGAACATGATGCCGTTTTGATTTGGGGGGTTTTGAAGCCTCAAAATGCATGGGTAGAAAAATGGCGATGGCTTTTGATTCAATGATTTTTCCATTTTAGAGTTATTAGAAAATATTATAGAAGCTATTGATACAAATGATTAAAAAAATATTTTTCAACAAATAGATCTTGTACGCCGGCATTCTGGCATAGGGGTAGTGCGGTTCCTCATGACCTAGGCGTCCTGGATTCGAGTCCCTGTTTGGGCATGGTTGTACTTCTGTGTTCTATCTATAAGATATGTTAATGTGATTTCTTGTAAAAAGGGACATCGAGTGATGATTGAATAGCATAATTCGTACTCTTTGTCCTAGTTGGCGCTACTACAAAACAAGAGATGCTATAAGGCTTTGTAGCGTCAGCCTTATAAGCCAGATAATATCCTTCCAGCTGAAGGGTTCCTTTTGCTCGATCGGTATATTACTCGGCTACAGGCAAAAACATCGCAGGTTCGTACCGCGACCTTCAATAGGTACATTGGTGACCTTGAAAACGCAACCTTCTGCAACAGTCGTGGCGCCATCTACCAGCCAACAAAGCCGTCTCTTACTCAACACACCAAAAAGCCGTTGCTAACTCGACGCACCAACGAACTCGCATGCTCGCGATACGCTTGGCGCTTTCAAAAATCGTTCGTCTCTCGTCCGACTCACTGGTAGGGGAGTACTGTACCGTCAGCCTTATGAGCCAAATAATATCCTTCGAGCTGAAGGGTTCCTTTTGCTCGATAGGTATGATACTCGGCTACAGGCCCAAGCGTCGCAGGTTCGTACCGCGACCTTCAATCGGTACAGCTTAAATCACTGACCTCCTCATCGAGATTGTCCTTGGTAAGGGCCACAAGAAACAACAACAACAACATAGATCGTGTATTATCTTAAATCAATGATATCAATTTCATATCTGTATAGTTTCTATTTAATTTTAATAAAATTTTAAATTTAATTTGATACAATCTGAAATCTTTTTAATGCTATGGAAGCACTTATAAAATTATTCAATTGTATGGTTTTACCAATCATTAATTCGGTTGTAGGATTTTCACTCCCACATTTATTTTATAGTCTTAATTCTGCTATAAACTAACTTACTTCAAATGTTTCTATCGGATTTTTGTTTGATTGATATTAAGCGACTTAAAAAAAATTATTATCCCATGGTAAGTAGAAATTTGAGGATCATCTGCTCTGGTAATGATGAAAATTATGAGCAGCGTGGAGTAAGAGAAAGTATTAACCTGACATTCAGTTTCATGTACCACAACTTTATCGTGCTTTTACTAATAAGAGACTGATAAACATAAAATTAAGTAATTGCTTTGCATAGATTTTTTTTAAACTTCTTCCATCAAATGGGACACTTATGCCTTAATAGATATTTCAATAAAAAGCATTTAACAATTTAAATCCTTATTATACATGTGACATAACTTAGCATTTTTTTTCTTTTAAAAAAAATCTACGAACGTCCATTTATTCATTAAAGATAGCGCATTAGAACCATGTAAAAAGATTCTATGATTAAGAATATCATATTTTGTTTCATTCTCGAATTATCAGTAAGACAATAACAATAGGTTAGTCGGTATCAAATTATTTTCCGAATTAAACGAAGAAAAGTTTGAAGGCACATAATTTACTCCTATTCCATGAATGTAATATGAATCAACTTCAATAATAATTACTTTCTTCTAAGTTGATTCTGAAATACCAAACATTTCAAAAACAGAATAGTAAATATATATAATGTTATCTCTATATTTGAATTAAATCTTAGCTAATTGCCTAATTTTCATCTTAATTTAGCCAATATTAACATCATTCTAAAATGTTCTCTCATTCCCTGATAAAATTTTACCTTTCTTTATTTAATTAAGAATAATTTTACTTTTCCAGAAGCTCTGCAAAAATGCTTAAATCATCAGTTTCTTCGCTCCGAATGAAATTAAAAATATCAAATTCTTTTGAAAATTATCTATAATTATATAACGTGTAACTTACCTATAACTGTATATATAGTTACCTATAACGTGTGCCGACTTTCTGGCACAGAGGTAGCGTGTCTTCCTCGTGTTCTGGGAGTCCTGGTTTCGAGTCCCGGTTGGGGCGTGGTTGTTCTTCTATGTGCTATCTGTGAGGTGTGTGACTGTGCCCCCCCTGTAAAAAGGGGCTGTGCAAGCGAATGTGATGAGTGTGTAGCTTAAGTCGTAATCTTGGCCCTAGTTGGCGCTACTACAAAACAAGAGACGCTCCTTTCGGCATAAATCTGCTGCTGTATCAGCGGGGGGCTTGTCCATAGGCAAGTGCCATAAGTCAACAACATAACGGGTAAAAAAATAATGTTCAAAGTCTCACGGTATGTAGTCATCGGGAAATATATTTGTATTGCGGTTTTCTCTTATCACTCGTGTATCATGCTGTAGATCGACATACTCCGCTGCTTCTTGCTTGTACATAAATTAAGCCTTTCGTGATGAAATAAAGTGAAGTTTTAAAATTTCAAAAGCTTCTCTCTTTGGCCGCGAAATTACTCAAAAATGTGAACTTTATATATATATATATATATATATATATATATATATATATATATAAGATTTACTATTTTAAGCTTATTTATACTGTTCTTTTACTTCGATTTCAAGACTAAAGAAAGAAGTAATTTAAATTAAGGTTTTTCTTTGAAGACAACATTTTGGTATTGTTAGAATAATTGCTTATAAATCAAAATTTGAAGATTTTATGTTCGCTTTCAAGCTAAAAACTAAAACGCTAAAATATAATATTAAAAAAATATCATCTTGGACAAGAAAGGCAATGAACAACAGAAGACACTATTTTCCTTTTCTTCAATAAGTGCCCAACAAAATTACTTCTCTCGGATTTTTCCATTGTACTCTGCCAATCACAAAGCAAATCCGCTGCGAAAATATTTTCCTTTCGAATTTCGCTTACCACAAGTGGCAACACTATAGATCGATGAACACACACTCTAAACACTGGGTACAATGAAACGCAATAGGAAAATAAGGGATTCCGAGATGAATCCATGCAGACCACGTTTTCCCACAACTTCCTAGTCCACACAATGACTTTCCGAAGCTTCTAATAAATATACAAACACCATTCTAGTCTGGGGAAGGGAAAAATTGCTTTTTTCCCTCGCCGTCATAGAACGCAAATACTACAGTTCGGGGAAAAAAGTTACTACATACACATGCAATTTTGTACGGTCCGTCGGTCTTTACGAAAGGTTTACTGTTATGAGGTGAAAGGGGATAAACTTTGGAACATTATTAAATGTAAAAGGTCCTTTAAGCGAACTGTGGAATACAGATGAGGTAGGTGAAGGTAGGGTAAACGCACTCGAGAAATTTGAGATTTTTTTTTTCTCTCTACTTTTATTTTACCTCCCCCTCTTTGGGTTTACTGCTAAATTGGTTGGAAAGGAGTTGCGAAGGTAAGCTGAAACAGAAACGTGGACCAGAAAGTAAATTCGGTGTGTCAAGAAAGCTTTGATGAATCGATTCGAAAAAGAGTTTTGAACTGTTTTGATGATTTTCTCTTGCAAATCATTGGGGGCTAAAATGAAAGACTAATGTTGAATCGGGGGGGGGGGGTCGTTGAATCTGGCGAAATAGTACAAAAAAAAGGACAAGGAAGTCGGCAACGTTTGAATCGAATTCAACCAAAATGGTTTCCATGCATTAAGTAATTGTTAACGGGGCAAATATGGGAGATGGAGTCAATAAAAGGAGGGTTTTGGCAATTCTTTCGTGTTTTTATTTTTAGTTCTCTCAAAAAGATTGGGGAAAGTTAAATGAGTGTTTATATGACTCCCTCTTGCAAATAATGTGAGTTAAAAGAGATACTTTGAATTTTAAACCGTCATTACGGAATAAATATGTTAATTTTACTAAAATCTTTAATATTAAATCAATCTTTATTACTATTTAACCGTTATTTCTAATGGAAGATTTGTTTTTAAAACAGAAATATATATATATATATATATAATATACAAGAATAAACAATTATATAAAAGAAAAAATAAATAGTATCTTTAATAATAATGCCAAAATTTTTTAATGAAAAGGTAGAACTTATATCCTTAAAAACTGTAAAAAGTTATAGAGATAAAAGCTATTTTTATTTATCACATAATTTTTTTCATTTCATAGAATATATTTCCAAAATTAGTATCTCGATTCGCCTAATTCAAAAGTCCATTTGTTTTACTACCATGCAAAAATGTTTTAATTTGCTGTAAATAAGAGAAATTTCAGTCAAATGATTTTTATTAATTACTAGTTGCATTAACAGTATGATCGGTCCATCAGAAATATTGGTCTTTAGATTTTAAGTAAAAAACTTAGATAAAATTTCATACCCATAATTCTACCAATAGTTAAAGTTGTGTTGCTTTAATTGTCTTATTAACGTTTTAAAAATTTTACCTACTTTCTATTAGATGTTTATATAAAGTTTTCTATTTAAGACAACTCCGTAATATTATAATACTATTAAAAATTTGAGTATCTAATTGATTCATCTTATAATTCTTTAGAAATTGTTATTTCCCTTTTTTTTATTGGTTTTGTACGCTGCACAGATTTATATAAAACCTTCTTTATTAATTTTCAACAATAAGGAAATGAAGGGTTTTAATTTCAGAGAAACAATCTTTATCTATTATTGCACATTTGAGCAATTGTTAAAATGGTATCATTAAAGAAACATTTTTTTATAAAATCTGAAATGGTATAAAATTTATTTTGGGGCAGTAATATTTTAGAGAAATATTGTTAAAAATAAATAAATTCTTATTGAATTTAGGTAAGTAATTAATATTTTCATTACAAATTTTAAGAAAAATCACTCTGACGTTTACGATTTCCCCCTCAAAGTATCAAATGTATGTATGCGTCTAATGTGGTAGCCAAATATCAACAGTCTGACTTGCAGGCTGCTTATAAACACACCTTCTTATTCATAATAAATAGAGACCATTATTTATCGACGTGCGATATTAATTACTAAACAACACAACTAAGGGAATTATTTATAATGAGCATAGAATGACACATATTCAAATTTTTTTCACTTATCTGATTTAAAAATAATAATAAAACAATCTATTAGCATTTTAATTTCGCATATGTAAACAAAATCCTAAGGGATAATCACTCATTGTCAAAAATATAATTAAAATATTTAAATTTATTTGTAAAAGACTTTTAAAGGGCAGTACACCTGGGATATAGAATAGCGTAAATAAATTGTCGGTAGTTATGACAACAAATTGTATACTTCTCCCCAAAAAGGGAAATTTCTGCCGTTACAAAACATAGAAAGCAACGGAATATTGTTTTCTATGTCTAATTTCTATGTTTTTTCTTATAGAACATAAAAATTAGACATAGAAAATTGTCTATTTTCTATGTTGTTGTTGCTTATTCCGTTTTAGGGTTTAATTGAAAAGTAAGGTGTATGGTATATTTACTATTGTATATAGATGATATATACAGGGTGTTCATTAATTATTGTCAGGTATGCCGTACCTCATAACTTTCGAATAAAAAATATTACGCAAAAACCGATTACCTATTCGTAAATTACAACTCAAAGATTTTATTAATGATATTAAAGTGCGCAACATGCTTATTAAAAGCTTTTATTAAAGCTTGCACAATTTGCATATTGTAGGCATTCAGCTGAAGGTGGTTATGAAGAACGTTCCATATTGTCGTATGCGGCACATGTAACTGCACAGCTGATTGTTTCATTGATTTTCGTGGACTGCGAGTAAGCGTTTCTTGGATGCGATCAACATTTTTCTGCGAAGTACTCGGTCTTCCCTCTCCCTTTCGGTGTAGAACGCTACCAGTTTCCTGAAATTGTGTTAACCAGCGTCTGATAGAATTATCCGAAATGAGGATCTTTCTTGTACGTGGTCCTGAATTGACTTTGAGTAGTAATGACTGATTTAGTTTCGGAAAATCACAATACACACATTGCTTTTTCTTGCACGGTTGACATTTTTATTGATGACGTCATAATTACCCAGAATGCAAATGCGCTAAGATTGCATTGTTGTCACGTAACATTCTTTGAGTTGTAATTTAAGAATTCGAAATCCATTTTTGCGTAATATTTTTTATTCGAAAATTCTGAGGTACGGAAACCCCGACAATAATTAATGAACACCCTATATATATTGGCAGCTATTGCTAGTGCATTTTTTTTAATAATAAAAATAATACGTATTTATATATGTCACATTATGTAATGTCCCAATTATCTCTCTTCTTTTTTTTTAAATAATTTCTTATAAACGCTAATGCAATGAAGAAAAAATTATATTTTATAAACACATTAAATGTCCAATCATAAGGAAACTCGACGTACGAGCTCGTTATGGCTAGAAATTCAATAGTTGATTATGGGTGGTTTACTACTTTCCAAAGTCCCAAAATTAATCAACAAAATCAAAATTAATCAAAAACTAACAATTATTTAGCATCTATTATCATGCCAGAACATGATGTTATTTTGGGAAATGAGGTTTGTAACGTCAACAAAAATCCGTAGGCCAAAAATAAGAAAAACCATAGGCGAAAAATTGAAATTTTATTATCTATACGATAATGCCAATTCCTTTTCTCTGTCCTTTCTTTTCCTTTAACACTGATTTTAAAATTTAATCTGATTTATAATATTTAATTTTTAAAGATAAGGAAAATATTACAATCAGTCAAAATCCTAACTCGAGACTTTGTCGAATCTCAACGTTTTAGACCACCATTAGTTCGAAAAACACTTTTTTCTTTTGAAAATTGCCCATTTGTCTGTCTGGTACAAAGATAACTCAAACTCTTTGAACTAGATGAATGAAATTTGGTATTAAATTTTTATATATGTGGTTGGTTTTTATACCTAATTTATAAATTTGTATCAAATTCTAAACAAACCCCGCTCAGACAAAGTTTGTTTGCCCGATTATTCAAATATAATTTAGCATAACTACAAAACTAAGAGATTTGTTGCCATTGTTGTTACTAATGGCACTTGCCACGAACAAGCTCGGTTAGGTAGTCAGCGATTTAAGCCTAATCAGCGTCTCTCTTTTTTTTTTTGTTGTAGCACCAACTAGGACAAAAAGTACGACTTTTGCTACTCACTCATCACATTCGTTTGCACATACCCTTTTTACGGGGGGGGGCGCATTAACTCATCATGCAGATAGAAGACAACAGTAAAACCATGCTCTAAACTGGAATCGAACCCGGGACGCCCTTATCACGAGATAGACTCACTACCTCTATGCCAGAACGCCGGCTTTAGCTAGATAAAAGAAATAACATTAAGCACAAATATTTAACATCTATAATGTAGACAACTATCAGATTTTGAGCCAAATTCAATGAGGGATTGCCTTCTGTATGTATTTTCAAAAACATATAGCCATGCTAATTGAAAAGAGCATTGATTTAAATATATTAAATTTTGTATGGGATTTGGTAACCACCAATGCAGTTTTATGTCAAATATTGTTTTAATTGTTTGAGTAAAACAAATTTAAAACAGAAATTCAATTTTTATATACTATTAATTGCAGGTCAGAGGTTAGTCGCCAAAAAAATCGCCAAAGATAACACTATGGTTTCAGTAAAAATAAAAAATCTAATCCAACGTTTACATTTTCGCCAAACCATGCAAGACAATTTCTGGTATAGACCATTTTTACAGAACAGTCGTGAAAGCTAAAGGGGAAGGGATTGTAATATTTTGATTATGATTTTATAATCATACGCATTCTCTTAGATTAACTCGAAGAATGTTGGAAACCTCGTGAGAGCTTTCAAGTACCCATCTTAGACAATATGCCTACCAAAAAAGTACATTTTATTTTAATAATAGGAAAAACATATCAGTAATTCGCGTGATGATGGTTACTCAATCATTAAACTATTTGTATTTGAGTGACAGACACCCTAATTTAGGAATCAAATTATATTTTCAATAAACACTGAGAAAGCAATTGAATAAAACGAAAATCTATCCCACTTAGGGTAATCACATTTCTAAATGAGTCGCTTCTCCGAGACATCATTAAATGCTAGAATTACATATTCCTTTGTTCGAAATGCGATAATAGGTTCCACAAAACCATCATGAAAACTACACAATGTGTCTCGCTGTACCCCTCCCTTTCCTATTACATCATTCCTGTACAAAAAGTTGTGAAAGTTGCTAAGTACTACGTGTCATGAAAGTATATTTCCACCTGAGAATATCGCGGAAATATATCGAGGGTTGTCACGGAAGAAAGCTCGCAGCGCAAATTTCATTTCCTCACGAAAGCCACCTGCTGGTTGTATATTTTTACCTCACACTGTTTATTTGACGAAAGGGATATTTAGAAATGCTTTTTGTTCCTTTTTATATACTCAGAGAATGATTTTACCGCATTGGTAATTGTTTCTGAATATAATGAAGTGGGAATGGCTCGTGTTATTCATTAAAATATGAAGCAATTTTCATGGTACAAGTGATTTTTTTAGAGTTTTACTTGTTTTTCGATAGTTATTAGATGTGTTAACTTTTTGAAAGAAAACAGTGTTATTTTTACTAATGCAGACCAAAACGCAGGAAATTTTGTTAAAATGCTAAAATTATATTAATGGCATATTTAATATCCCCCTCCCAGCTAAGCAATGAATCTAAATTCAAAACTCAAGAATTTTGTAATTATGAAAGATAGCGAGATAAATACTTTCGTTTATTATTTTTAAGTGGAGGATTAGTTTTAACTTTAGGTGACTTTATATATATTTGAAACGATTTCAGACTAAACAGACGCTTACCCGTTTGCTATAGATATCATATATAAAGTATTAAATTGTATGAAAGTTAATCATAGCAAATATCAATGCTTGTTTAATTCGAAATTTAAATTTATTATTAAGGTGTTAAACACTTATAAATAACTAAAATATTATTTTAGAAAACGTTATAAAATTTTCTTGTATTGTTTAAATAACTTTTTTCATTTATTTGTTTTTACTTCCTTGTATGCATAGTATAAAGAATGTGTAACTATCGTTAAAAAAATTCGAACTTAAGGTTTTTGACTAACTAGCAGATTTCAGACCTTCCTGAATTCTAAAAACACATTTTTTTGGAAATTTTTATCTGTCTCCCACTGATAAAATTAATCCTAGTAGCTCACAAATAGTATTTAATGTTGAATAATATTCGCAATATAGTTTAATACTGTGGAATATTGTTTATTATCATATAATATCGCACAATATTGCTCAACATTATTCTACAGGATGTGATACGTGGGGAAAAAACCACTTTGACCTAGATGGTTAATGTTTGATATATGGTCTTTAAACAACATTTTATATCTATCAAATGTTGAGTAAAATTTATTCAGAAGTCTGTCTGTCTAATAGTTCGAATATAAGTTAGAGCGATAATTAAAAAATGAAGAGAGTTAGTTAAACAAGATTCGGTAAGCATGTTTATTTTTGGAGTAGAAAGCTGCTAAATTCTGAATCGAATATAAGAAAGTGATGGCCGCTTTTGGTCCGTAATTTCAGAAACATTTAAATACCATAACTCAAAAATACAATGACTTAAATTTATTAAATTTGAAGACTAAAAGTGTAGATTTTGGAATTTACACTTGTAATATGAATTGATATGTTGTTGTAGTTACTTATGGCATTTGCCATAAACAAGCTCCACTGATACATTAACAGGTTTTAAGCCGATGATATGCTATTTCAAGTAGCACCAACTAAAGTCAAGTCAAGTCAAGTAAAGTTTTAGCTAGTCGCTTGCACACATCCTTTTTGCAGGGGGGCACAGTCACACATTTCACAAATAGCACACATAAGAACAACCATACTCGAACCGAGGCTACATTGATATGTGACTGCTACAAGAGTAGCTCTGGGTCAAATTTTGGTTTTAATTGGTTGAGGAAATAGTTCTATAGCACTGATGCCATTGTCCTTTGCTCGGGATAAATAGCCATAGAAAGGGGAAGAGATCATACGATAGACATGGCAAAAACGCTAAATTATCGCCAAAGGTTAATATTTCCTAACTATTGAACTCCTGTGCCGCACAAGGCATTCTGAGACATAAAAATTTTAGTAGTTGATATGCGAGAAAGTTTTTAGGAGATCCTCCCAAGGGGGTATAGGAATATTTCTAGAAATTTGTAAAATTTCTTCCCAGCATGTTCAGTTCTATCTCAAGGGTGGGGACAAACTTGGCGATGATTTTGGCGAAAAAATTGATAATATTTTTATTCTCAAGAAGTTGTCTTTTGAACCAATAGAAACCAAGATAGGCCTGATTGTTCCAGAATCTTCTTCAGCCTTTGGAAGATAGACAGTCCTAGCTGAAGACAGTCGTGTAAAGTGTCGTAGTCTGGTTTAGAGAGACATACATGTTTTACAATGAGACAATCCAATTAAGTTGCAAGCCAACGGCAAATTAATGAATCAGCTCAGTGAAGAACAAGTGTTGAGAGGAGCTCAATTGATTACTGGATGCATACCTAATCTTGCTGTTTATTATAGAAGCAGCAGTTGATGGTGTGTGGAGTAGCCAATCGTATAGTAGAAAGTCGGCAATTGGATACGGCTAAAGCGAGAACACGGTGGAGAATTACAGGTGGTTGGAGAGACGATAGAGGGAAGCTACGACGATTCCCTCCTTCTACTAAATTCTATCTGGACAATCTGTGGGTTGTAGTTATTATTACTACCGATTACTACATGTGGGATATAGTTTGTTGTAGTGTGATGCTGTGTATTGTTTGCGATCTGGTCGTTAGAGACTTTTTGAAGTCTGTTATTCTGCTATTTATTACTGCTGAATTACGCTGAAAAGTGCGTAATTATAGTATTTGATGAATGTTAAGTCCTGGATATGCTGGAATTTTCTTGGAATAAATATTTTAAACTTTTAAAAGACTGTTTTTTCATCGACTAACAAATCGAAAAAAGAAAAAAAAAAACGAATTTTTTATAATTTAAATGCGTCAGGTGTGCATGCATTTTCCTTTATCTAAGACAGCGAGATATTTTGCATTCTCCTGTATTAATATTATCATGTGAGAGCATGATGTTGTTTAGGTTAAAAGGTTTCAATGTCTCCGAAATTTAAAGGGAAAGCCTTTTTACCTGCTTTCACCAATACTGCATTATTATTAAGCAGGCCTTTTTGACATCTGGTGATTTTTTTAAAGGTTGACTTATTATGGCATCATAGCCGCTATTTCATCTCAAAATCGGTCGAAGTCGAAAGCTTTGTTTGTATCGAAAAAAAATTGAAAAAAAAGTTTGAAAAATTATAAATATATATATAAAAAAGAGAAATAGAGAGAGAGACGGTAGAGAAGTCCCGTGATTGTTTCAAACCGGTTTTAATTGGTTATTGATTAAAATTAATTAAGATAAATAATGATTTAAAAAATATAAAGTTCTCACATGATAACTTCAAATTTACAATCGATTATTCACTTCTCTTTTTTTATATTTTACTCACATTAAGATACATTCATAATGCAATTTTTGGAATAAACTCTTTCATCTTTAACACCAATGATATTTTAGTGCCTAGCTAAAACTTAGAATAGCTGAATTCAGAAGAAGTTGAAATATATTCATCAAATGAACCAACCATCTTCCAGAAGAAAAAAAAGAATTTATCACAAACACAATATACCGGTTTGCATAGGACGTTAAAATGTAGCCTTAAGGAAAAAGTATTGACATTGACAAAGCAGTGCGTTTGAAACGATATCTCGGAGGAGCATGATAAACAAAATCAATAATGACAAGATGAATGACAATTTCTTGCGCTTCTTCGACGTAATCTGATACAAGGAGTGACACACTGGGGAAAGACAAAATTAAAAATTCAGAAAAGCATTGAGGGTAAGGGAAGATGCAAGCTATTTTACTGGTATTATGAAAATAACTTTCAATCTTTGAGAAACTAGACTAAATAAAATTTATGAGTGGGGTTTTAAGATTTATTGGGATGTAAATAGAATTTAGAGAAGTTGAATGACTTGGCATAAAAGATCGAAGTTTCTTTATTGATCATACAAATAAAAATAAAACATAAATGCAAATTACAGTTATGGAGGAAAATATGTATGATTATATGTATTCGTGTTTATTTCCCATTTGTTACTAAACTATTCAAACCGTTTTAACTAAGCTTTGTGCATTTATCCTTTCGGACAACTAAAAGAATATTGTCAACTTTTTCAAAGTGCAAAAGTAACTTACATATTAAATTAATTAAAAATTAAATAAGTTTTTCCGTTTTGCAGTAAATAAAGAGAAAATCGTTTTAGAAAAGTTTAAATATCATCTTAATATCCAAAACTTTATCTTTTCAGTGATGCCATATAACTATCTATAAATCTTTTTTTTGTTAACGCAGACGATTTTTTTGAATTTTGGTGAGAATTTAATGCAATTACTATATTTTTTTCAAATTTCCGTTCCATAGTTTTTAAACAATTTTTTATCCGTTTAAAGCAGTTTTTAAGAGAATTGTTGGAAACAGTAAACAAAGAGCAAGTTATTGTATTAGAAATATTTTAATATATTCCTTATACACCAATACAATCTTAGATTTAATACACATAGTAAATTTGGAATATTGGAACAAAATTTTTTAAATTTTTGACACCATGAATTAGAGGGAATGTGGCGTAAAATAAGTGCATGATTTATTATTCTTTGACTACGAAACATATTTATTGTTTAATTAGGAAATAAACATAAAAGAACATTTCCACTGTTTTTAAATATGTACCATAATTCATTGTTATTAAATGAAAAGGATACAGGAGCATTCTGGTTAAAATGAGCAGTATAAAAGTTATTTTTCTTGTTTAGAAGAAAATAATTTTACATTTTAGTTTCGCTGAAATTTGTAATAGTTTCGTTTTTTTTAATACCTTTAACTTTTCTCGTACATAATCTCGTATACAATGGTATATAAAGACAAAGTATTGAATTGGGGGGGGGGGGGGGAACCGACGTTTCGATTTTGGCGAAACTCCGAGGTTCAGAGCATTCCGAGTCCGGATAACGCAATCTTGTAACTATGTGTGAATGCCTATCTGTGCACAAAATAACTCGGAAACACATTTGGCGAGATCGAGAAATGAAATTTACTCTATAGTCTTTATATGATAGTAGATTTTTATCAAAATTTTGTCTGTTTGTTCGTATGTAATGGAACATGGAACAAATTTATACTGCTCATTTTAACTTAAGAACAAAATATTTTATAGAATGAAATTTGATGTACTTATTTCTCATTAGATGTGTAGATCTGTTCTAAAACTTAGACCACGTCTATAATAATGGGGGAATAGTTTGTCTTTTTGCACTTTTGAATGTTTAGGAACATAACTCATAAACGCTTATAATTTAAAAAATCTAGTTTGAGATCTACTGTACACAACTACAGATCTGTATTAAACATATTTCTTCAGCATATTTTAAGAATAAATTATTTTATAGAATGAAATTTGATATGCTTATTTATCATTAGATTTGCAGATCTGTTCTAACATTTAGGTCACATCTATAATAATGGGTGATTAATTTTTCTGTTTGTAATTTTGAATGTTTGGGAACATAACTCATAAATGCATATAATTTTTTGTTGTTACTAAAGGCACTTGCCATGATCAAGCCCCCCACTGATACAGCAGCAGCTTTCAGCCGAAAAGAGCGTCTCTTGTTTTTGAAGTAGCGCAAACTAGGGCCAGGAGTACTACTTATCTACACACTCACCACATTTGCTTGCACAACAACTTTTTACAGGGAGGCGCAGTCATACATCTCACAGATAGCACACAGAAGAATATATATGCCCGAACCGGGACTCGAAACCAGGACTCCCAGAACACAAGGAAGACGCGTTACCTCTGCGTCAGAGAGCCGGCATACTTTTAAGCCGGCTTTTATACATAACTTTTTAAGCCTGGCATGAAATTTAATGTATACAACTATAAATTTGTATGAAATTTTGAGACAAATGTTGAAAAGTAAAGCGTATAAAACGCATACCGGTTTTTCGTTATAACACAAAGCCCAAAACGAATCATACTGGTTAATTACACATGGAAGAAGTTCCCATAAAAATAAAAGGAATTATTTTTCTCAAATTTAAATCAGATGTTTAATTAAAAATATGCACACAAATTTTGTTTTTGAAAACTTTTTCATTAAAATAGTCTGCGTCTAGTCCAATAAATAGTAGAATAAAAAAAATAGATGTAAATTATCTAAGTATAAGGAAAAGTTAAGGAGAACCGCTGGTTGAAACAAATCTTACGATTTTATGTTTTGCCGGCATTTAAGAAGGGGTACTTAGAAGAAAGATTAAATGAAATGGAATGCTTACACAATACAGCACCTCATAACTTCTGACCATTTTTATTGTTAAAAAGAAGAATCATAAAAAATATACCTGTAGTACATTTAGAATATCTATATTTAGGTGAAAAGGCTTAGTCTATAGAGGGTAAAATTATACACAAAAGATGTATGTATACCTACACATTCTTTATTACCAGTACAGATCGATATTTAGACTATTTTATTATCCATTTGTAATTTTACATACCGCATATCATACGTACAATCACTTTTTAACAATGTCGTTTTATTTTTGTCTCCCTCCAAGCAATCTTCATCGGGTCTTTTCAATTCCCCCAAAAGAAAGAAGAATAAAAAGAGAGGAAAGAAAAAAAGAAGGAAAATCATTATCAGTACGAAGAAGATGAACTTCGAACTGCAACAATCGGAAATCCTTCTTAAGACATTTAAATTAAATTTTTATCTTTCTTTCACGGTCAAACTCCTTTTTGAAGTATATTGTTAGCTGTGATATGCCATCGAAAATATATCCCCTTTCCAATTTAGAACTATACAGAGAAGAAAATTATCCGGATTCTCCTGCGAAGCAACGACGAATGAAGGAAAAAGAAAGGAAAAGAAAAAGATTCGAATTCGAACAAAAGAAAAAAAAAGTTCTGTGCAGAAGAGTTTATGCAACTGGAATAAAAGGGTTTCAAAATGACAGACGATTTTTTTTCCACTGTTTTATTTTCTACATCGATTAAACAAGACTTTAATGGATCGTTGCAAAGATATGGTCATTCAACTGTAATCTGACATTCCAAAAGATAAGTTTTAAAATTTCTTATCGGTTTTAGTGTTATAGAAGGAATTAAGCGTTTAATAAGAAAACAAGTGAAATTAAGCTTTCATTATGGAAAGATAAAAGGAATTATTTTTCTCAAATTTAAATCAGATGTTTAATTAAAAATATGCACACAAATTTTGTTTTTGAAAACTTTTTCATTAAAATAGTCTGCGTCTTTTAACTGTAAAGAATTTTTATTTGTATTATTTAAATATAAAGATTTTTTAAAAAATCTTCTTTTTATTTAAAACTTTACAAATATTATCAAGAACTAAATAGAATTTTTACACTTTTGAAAATTAAAACCTAATTTGAGTTAGTTAAATAAGTTATAAATTCAAAGGTAATATTGATCTTTTTTAATAAGTTATCTGTGGAATTTATTTTTAAGTCTCACAGCTCTTCTTTTTTAAAATCAATCGATGCTACAAATAAATGGCGAAGGTAATACAAAAAACTTCGTTATAAATTTTATGAAAAAATCAAAATAAAATGAATAAAATTTTATTCTCATAAGACAAAGAAATTAAATTTGCTGATCCTAAAAAAAGATTTCGATTGGCGTATATACTTGTCTTACGAATTTAATGCTAAATGTTAAATGCTTAATCCTTTGTTAGCTAAATGTTAAATGCACGTTAGTTTTATTGTAAAAATATTCAGAAAGTTAAAGCAAAAATTACATTTCAAAGTATAATTTTATCTTAACTTTAAATACATAAAACTATGATTATTATAGTCATAAATAATGCTTTCAATAGTTTTTTTACAAGAATATTACTATTTATATTGTTTTTCTTTCAAAAAGATAAAGTAAGCTTTTTTTGGGTAGTCACAATTTTTTCTTATTAATTATTGAATTCCTTTTAAAACATTAAAATCAATAAATTTAAAAATTTGTCTTTTGGAATATCACGTTGAAGGGTCGTACTTTTGCAATGATCCATTAAAATTTTGTTTAATCGATGTAAAAATTAAGGTGAAAATCCATCATAAAATTTAATTGAGGGTGTGTGTTTTTTTGCCGTTATGATATCATTTGAATTCAAAAAATCATTAATTTAGAAAAGAACTATTTTTTATTTGCCAATTCTGATTGGAAAAAAGTGCTTATAGGCATTTTTCGACGAATGATCCTCTTTTGTCAACAATCAAATTTTTCAAAAACATTTTAAATGTCGATTTGAAGCTTTTATTTAAAAGCATTTTTTTCCAAATGTGCACTTTTCAGAAATTAACTCTAACGTAAATAAGCTGTTAAAAACTTTTACAGATTATTATATAGGTATTTTAAATTTCTACAACATTTTATTAAAAAATTTTGACGCTTTTAAAAACTCCGAAAATTGGTGTTTCAACTTACTTTCAGCTAAATCCATTTCCACTTCCTCTTCCTCTATCCGTTATTATATTTGCTGTTTTGGATAGCCAATTGAATAATTAAAAAAAATTAATATGCTTTAAATGGTAAATGCTGTTATTTATGTTTTCCACGTCTTGATACATTCTGTTACAGGGATGGCGAGCCTGTGGTAAGCGTGTCATTGATGGCACACGGCACAATATTTTGAGCAAGCCGCCTATCAAAACAATTTGCATTTTAGTTCAAATAAGCTAATGTCTTTATGAAATATTACGAACAATTGTCAGTGATCGTTCGCGGTACGCATACTTCCATTCCCTCCCTATTCAATATATGGAAAAAAATCAGATAATATTATAGGTTTGAATTGTCACACACTCAGCAAACAGAATGGGACGTCATTATGGGCAAACTTCGAAATAGTTTCCATTCGTATTGCTAGGATTGACATCATTAAGGGTGACTTAATTGAGATAACATCGCTAATAACTACAAAGGACACATATATTTATACGGCTGTTAAAAGTTCGCTAGCTGAAAAAGAATTATCTTAGAAAATTTTGTTTCAGTAACTGATGACGCTCCAAATATGGAGGGCAAAAAAAGATGTAAGACATTCGATTCTTGAATTCTAATGCATTATTTGCCAACAAATTTTATACATAGTTCTATTAGAGGATTGGGCACATTTTACTCATTGAAAATTTTTCTTCCCTTTTTTTGGAAGTGGTCCATATAAAAGTTTACATTTTATAGTTTTGGTAAGTTTAATCTCTTGAAAATTTTAACGAAGTTTATAATATTTTGCATCCTTTTTGCGTAACTTTGTAATTTACATTATATGTCTAAAATGAATATTTAATGAATGAAAGCCGCAGTCAAGGTTTCTAATGTCACTTTAATTTGAATTCCATTTTAATTTGAGTTATTAACATTTAATTGAATTTAATTAAATAAATTAAATTGAGTTATTAACATTTAATTATTTAACAATATACAGTGAGAAATGTGTTTTTTGTAGTAAATAATGAGTTTTCAGTTGTTATTATTTAGTTTTATTGTTTTCTCAATAATCAAAATTCAAAAATTTTTGACGGCATGTCTATACCTCATTTAACAATTTTTAAGAAAAAAATGGCACTTTGATACATAAAGGCTCGCTACTCCTGATCTATAACAGTTCAGATTAACTGCAAGCACATTCACAGGAGATTTTCAATGAATTTACCATTAATCCATTGACGACTAATCTGGCCCAACCGACCATGTAAATTTTATCCTGGCAGGCCAGTTTCTGTTTCAAACGATGAGACCAGTATGTAAAACGAGTTATCAGCAGGGATATTTTCACTTTACACTTTACACCTTGCACCTTTCTTTTGAAACAGAAAGCGGCGATTCGGGATGAGATTGGTTCTGTCATTTGGGCCGGGTCAATAATGAAAGGGTTAATAAAAAGAAAACATAAAATTTGTTAAAATTCAAAGTCCGCCTTATTCAAATGTGTTAAAATCGATCCTGTTGACAAAACATGGTCGGTTTCGAAATTTCCTTTATACTTCCGAACCTGGAGATATGGAATTTTGAATTATAATTATTCGCAACATAATAATATAGTCAGGTTGCCTACTATGCGTAAAATTATTAATTCATAATGAAATATAAAGGTTCTTCAAAATGAAATATTAAATCTAGAGATTTCTAATTTGGATGGGTGATAAGACACCAGTAACTCAAGCTGTATGAGATTTAAATATTCATTAAATATGTAATACTTGTTATAAGGAACAAAATAGTTATAATAAATATTTAATGAAATCATACTGGGCAAACGATAAACTGACGAAAAAATTAATGATTTTTTAAACGTAATATATCGTCCTTTGGGATAATATTCAAAATGAAAGATAAAATTTCTTATCGTGAATCATAAAATAATTGGAGAATAAAATATATTAAACTATTAATCTTAACTAATCTAATTATTATTCCAATCAAATTGATCATCCGGGTTTAAAGGTTTTGCTACAAATAAGTGGCAAAAGTTTTAACCTTAGTTTTTTATTGAATTATTTTTCCTTAACTATGTTACATCTTATAAAATGAGGAATATATGATTCTCTTATTTCAATCATGTTAAAATCTGCGAAGAAAAATTGATAAAAAATTAGCGAAGTAATGGATATGCTTTATATTATTCTTATTTGAATATGTTATAACATAAATATTTCTTTCTCGTTTCTATTTTTAAATAAAATAATTTCTTATCCGACTACGTTTACAGCATCATAATCAAAATGTTTGTTAGGATTTACGATTTTTTCATATATTTCTTGAAAGAAAACATTTGTATAATCGATACTAGAAAAGAAAAACTGTTAATTTATCTTTTCATTTCCAAACAACTTCGTTCCGTGAAAACATTCATCCTATCTTTTAAACGATTTAGCTAATAGTTTGGGAAAGAAACCAAAATCAAATTAAAAGGTTTAAAAAAGATGTTTTATCATCAATCAATCAATAAATTTAAATTTTTTATATAAGTATAGAAACAACAAATAAAATTTAATAAACTATTCGGTTATTTTTCTCAATTTAAAGCTTTACGTTAATTTCTTTATGAATAAAAAATTGCATACATGATTTATAGAACATCAAAGGCTCTAAAACATAGCCATTTTGAAAGCTTATTTACATAGATTTTTCTTTCAAGCCTTTTAGAAAAAGGTATCAACTTGAACTTAAGAATCTATCTATATATATAAAGCATTAACGTACATGATACAGAAATAGAGTTTATTACAATTTGTCAAATATAGCCCAAACAAGATATGAGTTTCAAACCGCTTCATTGTTCGAATATTTATACCGCTGTACTGAATCAAACGCTTTCTTAGATAATTACTTGAGCTGCAAATTGATATTAGATGCACTCTGGAGATAATTCACCACGTTAACAAAGTGGACATTCAATTAAAGGTAATGCGATATAAAAGAAAACAAGAAATAGGTTTCAAATAAAAGTTCAATCAAGCGAAAAAATAGGCTTAACATTGCCAGATAAGTGAGCGTGGCGAGACTTCAGATTAATGTACGGCTTCTCACCAGCTTATCAAATCGCGCCAATCGTCCGAAAACTCTCTGAACGTCTGCAACTTTTCATGTATACTGGAACAAACAGCTCTTAAAGTCACAATAAAAAATTATTACAATTATATTTGAAGAGAAATCGCTACAAAATGCTTCAATTTTTAATGATCCGTAATAAATTAAATCGCTACTGAATACTACGGAGACTAATACTCAATTCTTCTAAAACAATTATCTTGTAAAAGAACTTTTTGTTTGATTTGGAGATTAAGATAATATTTTTTGTAATAATATAAATTTCTTTTTGGTAGAATTTTTTATTTGGCATTAATAATATGCTAAATTCAATTTGATATACTATTAGAAACGATCCAAACTCGCTATGAAAACATTCTTGTACGTACTTTTGCCAGGTATTAAATACGTTTTATGATTTTTATTTCCGACTAGCTTTTACCCGCGACTTCATACGTATATAAAAATACACAGCTGACCCAAAAACAATTTAGTTACAGCACACCTGAAACAAAGCAAAACCGCAAAAATATGGTACACCTTCAAAATCAAGTCAAATCTATTTTATTTATCGATCGAGATTGAGATAGCTACAACAGTACTATACAAATATTTTTTAAACTTCTAATTAAAATAAAAATACATTTGTGAATAATTTCAACACACTGCACCAGCGTTAATTTTCAACGTCAATGGGGCAAAGCAAATACGAGAATTTTCTTCGCCAGTAGAGGCTAGAAATTTATAGTTTCCTTTATTCTATTTTTTTTACTTCAAAAGTACTTCAAAATGAATCCAAAAAATCTATGAAGTAGCAATGTTTAATGTTAAATACATCAAACACTAAGAAAGTAAACAGAATCGTTTGAAATAATCGGTTAAAAAAACATGTTAAGCCTAACCTTATTAGCTTGGGGGAGTGGGAAATAAACGGAAGTCTTGCTTATTTGATGATGGGGAAATGAAGATTTTTGGCAGGAAAATAAGAAAAGTTGCGTTTTTACTATTTTCCTCGCAATTTTTCTGGGTTTTTTCTCTTTATAAGAATTTTCGTCTCGTCAATAACGGAAATATTTTTTTTAATTAGCCGAATTGGTCGAGCCATTCTCGAGTTTTGCGCTTATCAACACATTTGGTGATTCAGTTTTATTTATACAGATTTTTTTGTAATATATACACTTTGTAAACTACAGTAACCTGTTTTAATTGATTTCACGAGTTTTAGTAGCATTAAATTACTAGTTGGTGTTTTTTTAGAAAGATGCTTCCCATATAAATAATTTGGCAATTTAAAAAGTCAATACTCTAGACAAGCAAACTGGTCGCCAAAGCCGAAGAGTTATTTTAAAATTGACTATATTAGCTTCCCAATTTTTTCTAACAATAAATGATAAATATATATTGAAACTTTCACATATAAAAATATATCGTGACAGATAAAATCACAGAACAAAACTCTACTAAGAAGTAGGAAATAAAATACTTTTTTTAATTCATTAAATAGAGTAATTACAATACAGAAAATATTTTCAAAATTATCAAAAATAACAATATAATAGGTTATTCGTGGGTTTTTTTACCAAGAACTTTCTCCAGCATCAAAAAGTATCGAAAAAATAAAGTATTATTTATCGTTTACGGATTTCAAAAGTTTTAATTAACAAATGGCATCCACAGGTTAGAAAACAGAGCAAATGATATCTTTTAAAGAATTACAAATTAATAAAACCCGACATTCAACTAGGAAAAATGATAGTGCATCACAAATGAATTTACATTTTGGTAATATAAATCAATTCACTCAACCGGAACATCTCTGGAAAAGCAAGCGTATCTCGTCTTCTTACATTTTTTTATAAGTCCCTTTGAAAAATTTGGATGAAAAATAAAAAACGCATTAGAACTTCTCAGAGGACGACAGAGAAAAGTCGGATCATTACTTTTTATTAGGTCTTCAACTTAGTTTTCAACATGACAAAACTTTCTGTCTTATGGTTCTTCAACCGCAAGACGATAGAAAAAAAAAAATTGGCAGACGGTAGAAAAAAAAATTCCATGGCGATTGGAAAAAAATAAAAAGTGTTCCAATCTCTTTTTTTCTTTCTCTCGCTTTTATATTTTTTTAACTCTTATTTTCTTCTACGGCGATTTAAATTCTAGAAAAGATAAGTTTTTCCTTTTCCGATTTATTATTTTTTTCTGCTTTTTCCTGATTTTTTTTCTTCCTCTTCTGATCTTAGTATCATAAGCTTTTAGATTCGTTCCTTATCAGTTTCGAGAAATACTCGTCGGTTATAAGTCTTACGCTAACTTTAAAGGATTTTTCTAACAGAAGAGGGGAAAAAGTATAAAAAAGACAAGATGGAGCTGAAATAGATTTATGTTTTTGGATACGAGTGGTCTCTTAAGAAGTTTATCCGCTTTTTTATAGAGAGAATTTTAACAGGTATAACTTCTCTTATATTTCATCTCAAGAATGTTTCTTTTTTCCTCCTCTATTCTATAGAAAACGTTTGGTTGAAGTTGATACTTTATTTCTTTCTATTAAACTTAACTTTTGTATTAATGATCGAAAATTTTATATAAAGCCATTCCTTTATTTAATTTTTGGATTTAAAATCATATTTCTTGTAGATGATTGAATTTAAAACTATATATATATAAAGTCTTAATTTGAAAATAATTATTATTTAATATTGTATTTTATTTGATGCTTTGTACTTATCTGAAAATGTTGAATTTAAAAAAATGTTTTTTTAATTCGTTTTAATATACTTTGAAACGCTAGTTGGTATAAATTTTCGAATATCATTTGGTTTGAGAACACTTTTGCTAATTTGTAATGATAGATTTAAGAAATATTCATAAAATAATTTTACTTTAGAAAATGAAATGCAGCCATGAAAATATTGAGATTATACACATCAATAGTAATATCAATTTTATCTATTAAGTTAACAATTGTACGCTTTTAGAGTTACGTGGATTCATTCATTTTAAAATTTGGTCAACTAAATTGAATTTTTTGGGCGATATTTTGCCATGGTAGTTCCGAGAATTCGCATATGAGAAGTGTTTGGTCCGTTGGCACGACTCTCGCTTGTAGGTTACAAAAATGACATTTTTCAAATGTTTTGAAAGTAATTAATGTTTGTTTTAAATAAGATTCTTTATATATTTGTCATACAAACTAGCAAAATTAGTAATGAATATGTTGAAATAATTTAAACAAATATATAGAAAAATTCTCCAACGTTCACTTTTAAGACATTAACGTTTCAAAAATTAACTTTTTTAATTGTTATTTTTAAGGTCACTTTGCATAATGCATTTGTACAAAAGAATTATTTATAAAATTTTTGACAGCCAGTATAAAATAGATAGAAAAATAAGAGTTTGTAGTGAAACAATATATTTCGTAAATGCGGGACTGCTATATTCCAGCCATGCTGCCTCCTGGTGGCTTAAAAGAGAACTCCCTTCAGAGCGAGTCGGACTTTCCTCGAGTAAACAGCTAAATTTGTCTTGTCCCATTAATATGCTTTGTAACTGTAAGTGTGTAATTACTTGTCTTTGTTCATTTGTAAAACTGTCTATGTTCATTAAATGTTTTAATGTTACTCGAGATATTTTCTGTGCCCAGACAGTAACCATTACAAGTTCTTCTTCTTCCAATTAGAATGAGACTTAATAATAATAGTTAGAATCATAATAAATTAAACTATTACTAATGTTTTTAATCTCTGTTTCTTATACTAAATCTGAAAATTAGATTTTTGCAAAAGTTCGATTCTGACCTTCATAGAGGACATATGAGTGTATGTTATAGGGATAAACCAATGCTTTGCTGTGTTTCTCGTATTTGAAAGAAAAATATTTTTTGTTCCTACAGAATTGAGAATTGATGAAAAAATATCAATTTTTTAATAGACATTTTTTTTAAATCAGCAATGATAAAGTTCATTTTTGGCTTGTAATATTTTTAAAAAATTTGTAATGAGTTCAATAATATACAAAAAAATATTTTGGTTTTTTTAAATTTACATCGTGATTATCCGCAGACTGTAAATTTGGTTGGTTATATTTCGAAAAAAAAAAAGAATTTATATTGGAAGATCAACGACGACCGGGACGGTCTTCCCGTATTAATAACTGTTTTGAGAATGCTAGTAGAAAAAACTCTAGCATAGTAGCTCAGGAAGTTGTAAAAAAGCAGAATAACAATAACCGAAAATCATGTGAATGAATGTTTTATAATAACCTAAAAATCATGTGAATTAAATATGTTTTTAGAAATGTAAAAATATTGGTCAAGTTCGCAAATGGCGTGTCTAGATCAATAAGGGTGGAAGGGGGGAAGGTGAATTTCTGATTTTGCTATAACTTTCTTAATATTGAAAGTCTAAAAATAAATCTTATTAACCAAATTAACGCTTCATTATGGTGAACAACGATCGAATTTCAAGTTTTTCTATAACTGCAATATTTTAGAATTTAAGGGCTAAAATGTGATTTTCAAGTCCTGATTTTGGCTGTTTCCAACATCAACAATTTATGTTCCCTGATAATAACTGAGATATAAAGCAATCGAACTTCACCTTCCAGATTGCCAAGATTAGTTTTTTAGCATTTATCTACATATAAAGTATACCAGACATTTAACAAAATTTGTAATTTTCTTCCAAATGAATATTCCGGGTACGAATAATGCATATAAGAAAAATTATAATCATGATTTTTCCTTTCCGAAAATAACCACAGAATAATGAACAAAATAATGTTACTAAAGAAATTACATTTCCTTTTATACATTTTTGAATGAAATATACCAAATAATAAAAAAATAAGAGATTTGGTTTTTGTTAATGGAACAGCGTCCTATCTTTCTTCTAGATACTTTTGGTTTGATTCAGTACGCAAATAACAACAAATAAGTGAATTTCTCAAAGAACATTTTGTGGTGGAGCAATAATCATTCCATTGGAAGAAAAATGACAGAAACCACAATGATGCTCTGAAGATCCCTGCTTCCGTTCTTTTGTTCTGTATGAGGCGCCAGACGGATCGGGGGGTCGTTCTAGCTTGAATATCCTTGGCTTGATTCCAGCATAGGGAGCTATGAACCATCGGTCACAGCTGGAATGGGAATGCAAATTTTTCTTTACGGTTATTTTGTAAAATGTCTGTAAA
This sequence comes from Argiope argentata, assembly GCA_026289955.1. Taxonomy (NCBI): domain Eukaryota; kingdom Metazoa; phylum Arthropoda; class Arachnida; order Araneae; family Araneidae; genus Argiope; species Argiope argentata. The sequence continues at coordinate 2,522,059 of JAOUZG010006964.1, read as the reverse complement.
CTTGCAAAATATTCATTGTATTGTTTATTGCCTGTGCTTCAATCAATAACTGAATGCAAATGATATTTTCAGAGAAATTGAATAAAAAATTAATTAATCAAAATACCAAAATAAAGAGTTTTATTTGACCCGTACATGTGAGTTTAGAAATTAAAATAAATCGTTTTTGTATTGTTAGCTCTCAATAATCTCAAATGTGATAAATATAAACATATTTGTGAGTAATTCATAAAAGCTGTATTGAAAAGATATAATTTTTTCGTTGATTTATTAAATATTGATTTGAAATAAGTAGAATTGGCATGTAAGAAATATTTCATGGCATTAATGATGAGCTTTTAAAAAACTCTTACGGGGATAATTTTACTTATGAAACTGAATTTCATAAGTTTAGATATGATTGTCATTTACACGTATAGAAAAATATTTATGCAACTAGAAGAAATGCCTGTCTAGATGCGCTTTTATCTTTTTAATGATATCTCAGCAAAGATTATCAAAAAATAAGTAGCGAACACAATAATGAAAAATCTCATGTATATTGGGAAAATACTTCAGACTTAAAACAAAATATTTGTAAATATATAATAGCTTTAAAAGTTTTGTTCTCTACGATGGCATTTTCTGTATTCATGAAAATTTAAAACCATTCATTAAAATTAGTTTCAAATTAATAGTGATCCCCTAATAGAAAAACAATTGAAATAAAACATTAGCAATCACCTTTAAATGACAGATTTGTAAATCAGCATGAGCATAAAAAAAACTACAGATTTTCTCCTAGCAATCTTTGCTATAATGGAGATAGAAACGTAAATAAAAAATGAAATTTAGGATTTCATAAATAATTTTTGTTTATTTATTAACAATTTTTTTAAGTATTTAATTTTAAATAAGTCAATTAAGCATAAAAACTCTCAAATATTTAAAAAAAACTTTAGCAAATGTGAATGTATTGGCTTGTTTTGAATTCATTATATTATTAAAAATATAACCTTAAAGATAAATTAATCTAAAAAATAATTAAAAAGATGTTCTGTTAAGACTGTCTTTTAAATGCATTATAAAATGTAATGAAATATTTTTTGAATGTAACACTTATTTCAGTTTACATTATTTTGATTTTGTTTCTACTTTTCATTGCAGTTCACCGTCCTCATAATGATACATTTTAATGATTCGCAATTATGTTGATGTTAACGACTAATGAACATGTATCGTTACTTTTAACTTCAGTTCCATTACATTAAGAAACCCAAGCAGAAATGGAACAACTCTTACCACTAATAATTCCGCTACGAGAATGAGAAAAATGGAGTATAATTAAAGAATTTTCAAATGGAAACAGTTGGGGTTTCCCGATCATGCTGTTTGGCCAAAGAGAGAGTAATTAAATTATCCGAAGAAATCGTAAAATTTTATCACTTTTCACTCTTGAACCTTTATTAGAAAAATACTAATGTTTCAAATTTTGGTGCGAGTTAATTACTTTAATGAAATAGAAATCTAGAGCTCTTACCTGTTGGAATAAATGCGCTATATTTTATTAAATAATGGTCGGTTACTATGCTTTTCAGATATAAAGTTTCTTATTTCTAGGATGGGAAATTTAAGTCAAGATTTACAAAATAATATTAAAAATTTATTAAGTTCATATGTAAAGTCGTTAGTACCTATTACTATATCTAGATAGTTTATTATTTCAAGCTATTTTAAATTTTCCCTGAAAATTTATAATTCTTGTTAATGAGCTACGTTATATTAAAATTAATCATCAATAAAAACGAATTTTAGTTGTTTTTTTTCGATTTATAATAGCATGAAAGGTATCAAATATCAGAACTTATGCTAATGCGAATTTAAAAAAGATGCTTCGTCTAACACCTAATATATTTTTACTTTTATATCATCCTGGCTTTTGTATGGCTCTTTCTTAATCATTTCACAAAGAAGAGATATTTTTATTCTGAGAAACTATTTTAGAATATTTTTTTATGAGGGAGTGTAACCAAATCTTCCAAAAATTGTCAGAATCTTCAGATAGCGGAGGTTTTAGTGGCAAAATGTCTAATTTTTAAAATATATATATATTTAAGGGTTTAGTTTCTAAACTAAGATTAAAATAATGCAAATGAAGGATGAAGAGACTTTTTAGAAAATAAAAGAATTTATTTAAATTTAAAAGGAAAAGTTTAGAAAGGAGTATTTACAAAGAAAGAGAGAATGGATTAAAACATGGAGATATGAAAGAAATAGAAAGTTAGATAATTTCCTCTAGAATGACGTTCGAAATAAAAAAAAAGGGCATTATGTATCTGAAACATCTATCTTAACCCCTAGTTAGCGACAGCGAAACGCTAAAGCGTAAAATGTCTTTATCGAAGGGAGATTAGTAGGCTTCTGCCTAAATATTATTTGTGTCGGTGTTACGAAAGCTCGATAGATGGCGTTGATCCGGAATGCTGTATTAATTAAAATTATCATCCTCTGGGAAATGATCTAACCTTTTACAAGTCTTTCTTTGGCTCACTTCTTACAATCGGACAACAAAACCGAAAGTAAAACAAAATAGTTCCGTGATATATCCTGCATTTATAAAGATCATATTTTAAGCTTAACTGCCATTTATATCATTGAAAACCCCACAATTATATTATTGCTGATATTAGATAGTAAATAAATCCATGAATGTTGATTATTGCTAAAAAAGGCTGACAACTACTAAAACAGTTAATCATTATTGAAAAAAATTTGATTATTAATGTCATCACAAAATATCTGATTATTCTTTGCTTATATAATAATTGTCGTTTAATTGTATATATGGTGGTTTCTCCAAAACTTCATCGCACATCCTCTAATAAAGATGTTTTCCCCTTTCCACTGAATAAATAGAGGAGTAGATTAGACTGCGAGATACTTTTCCGTTAGCCGAGCGGCATCAAAAATGTGCCAAAGGAATTTGGCGAAATTCTACATTATTTTGGGATTTCTTGCTTTGAAATATGTAAGAAATTTGGAGGAATTATACATTATTTGGCAATTTTTCGCTGCCACTTGGCCAACGCAAAAGTACTGACAGGGAATACATATACATTGCATGGCATTGGCAAACATTAGTTCAGAAAATAAACCTTTGTCGTATTACTTCTATTTAAAAAAACATTAAAAAGTATTAATACATTCAATGATATATTACGAATTACGAGCAGAATCCAAGTCGATTCTGTTAGTAAATATTCCCAGAATATGGAATTATACATGATTTTCTTTACTTTAACCCTTTGCACTCCGATGTTACCACTGACTTACCATTCAAGATTGTGCATCATTTTGAGATTTTATTTATTTATTTATTTTCAAATGTAATTGTTAATAAACGTTTACATGATGGTTAAGAGATGTAATTAATTTTTCAAAGAAATTCGACTTAAAAGAATTACGTATATTTATGTTGTGTGTTGTTACTTATGGCACTTGCCTATGGACAAGTCCCCCCTCCACTGTTACAGCGGCAGATTTAAGTCGACAGGAGCGTCTCTTGTTTTTGAAGTAGCGACAATTAGGGCCAAGAGTACGACTTAGCTACACACTCACCACATTTGCTTGCACAGCCCCTTTTTTCAGGGGGGGGTACAGACACACATCTTACAGATAGCACACAGAAGGACAACCATGCCCGAACCCAGGATTCCCAGAACACAAGGAAGACGCGCTGCCACTGTGCCAGAAAGGCTCGTATATTTATTTTTCATAGCAATAAACAAATCTTTGCTTTAGGAGAATAATTTTGCGTCTAATTATTTTTCGGAGTGCAATGGGTTAAAATTGATTAGTTACAAAATATTCAGTTAAAATAATTTAATTTGATTTCAGAGGGCAGTAATCGACATTTATTACTCGTATATTTGTATAAAAAATTGCAGGGGTATTGTGGCAACATTTTCTTGAATTCGTTTTAAGAAATATTTTATCTAAAAGAATGCCTTGAATGGTATTGGCGTTGTACCGTCCTGCCGCTCATTTAAAAGCAAGTAGCTCTAGATCGTCTAATTCGTTGAAGCCTCTTCAGCTTTATCGGGAATTCAACTAAAGTGCGAGATGGCCGTCGGTGGAATAAGAAGAAAAGATGGGACGAGAAAGGAGGGGATATTTTGGCTTTTTTTTATGGTGTGATGACCGGGTCTTGATATTTAGCACTTTTAAATTAGGTTGGTTTTGAAAACTCTGGATAACTTTAAATTGTTAAACCGGTTTTTTCTTTATGTTTAATTGTTATTGTTGTCTGTGACTCTGAATAAATGTCATGTGTACTTTGAAATCGTACTCCTTAGGTTACGAGTTCGAAACTCACCGGCCAAAAGATTCTCCGAGTGTGTGGCGGCTGGCGCTCGTTAAATCTGTTCGTGGTTGCAAAGTCCACCATGTCGAGAGTAATACCACTGTGGGTACTGGGTCAGAGGTGATAGTTCTCTCTTTCAGGTCTAAATTACGATCTGAGATGATTGAATGAATATGCATCAATGAAGTAAGCCCCCCCCCTAAAAAGGGTTGTGGCGTGTAGATAAGTCGCACTCTTGGCCCTAGATGACGCTACTTGTAAAATAAGAGACATATATATCCGGCTTAAAATCTGATGATGTATCAGCGGGGCTTGTCCAGGGCAAGTGCCATAAATAACAACAACAAAAACAAAACTACATATTCCTTCTTAAGACATTACAGAGTTGAATCACTAAAAAAAACAATTTTATTTGTGAATTTAGGATTTTTACTCACTATTGCATGATTATTGGCGTCATTTCGCGATTAATCACAGGCATGGGGTTATTAGACTCGAAAATTGAATTTGTGTTTATAACGTATTATTTTCAACCGCTTTTAACTAAAATTTGGCACAGAACAACAATTGTAGTAACGAACACACCTGAATTTTATATATTTATTTAAGTCATGGCGTTTTTTGATGATCACCTTAACACGTTTAAGAAAGTACAGACCTAGATATGGTCTATTCAGCCATTTGGTTCCCCATTTAATAAATTTCTTAAATTTAAATCGTATATTTGCGAATCAAATTTTATCCATGTTGCTATATTCCTTTCGTAGTTATTCATTCAGCTTATATTTGTTCAGATGTATAAACGAATATTTTAGAAAAGATTTCTCTCAAAATTTGATAAAAAAAAGAACTAAAAATTTGGTGTAAAAATTATTTAAAACTCCCTTCGTCTATTTCAATTCTTTTAGTCTTCACAGATGAGAATATATTCACAATATCAAAATATATGCTTTTCAAACATAGGTTGAAATGTGGAGATTTGTAAAAATCTAGATCTCAGTATTTATATCTTTGACTTTTGACTACTTTTTCTATGATTCGTATACGAAAAAGTAAAAATTATTAGCATAAAATGCAACGACTGATGCAAACAAACCAGGTGAATCAAGACTAGAGCATTATCATACTGCTGTGTGCATGCTTTCGCACTTGACGTATTTATTTTTTATGGGACTTGTTTTCATTCTCATTACTTATTTCTAAAAAACTGTCCATCATGTAATGCTTTAAATTAAAGAAATCTAGTGCTTTTATTATTTTATATATTTCTGAAAACTTAATTATTTTCTTAAAAATGTACGTACACATTATAATTCAAAGTTCATATGACTCTTGTCTGTATTGAGGACTCTTGTCTGTATTGAGGACTCTTAACTGTATTGAGGACTCTTGTCTGTATTGAGGACTCTTGTCTGTATTGAGGACTCTTGTCTGTATTGATGATTCTTGTCTGTATTGAGGACTCTTGTCTAAATTGATGATGATGTCTGTGTTGAAGATGGTGGAATTTTTGAAATGAAAAAAAAAAGTTAAAATATGGACAGAGAAAAATTGCATGGTTTAGGAACATAAATCTCACTATAGATAAGTCAATACGTTCGATTTTGAATCATTATGCATAAAACAATACCATATGTTCCGAAAAGTATTCGTGGAAGTTCTCAGGAATTGCTAAACAAAAAGGGTAAAAAAAGTGCTCATGTCGAGGAACCCATCACCACCATCTCCCGATACCCCAAGAAAATGAGAGTCGTGTCTCTTTGGGAAGACAGTTCGATGCATATAAACCTCTTCCAGCAAGAAATATCGACACAACCAAGGCAGCCGAAGAAAAAAGAAGAAAGCTCTAATTGCCCATCAATTCCTCTATCGCGTCCCTATATCGCCGGAACGATCTTACTTTTCTTCCTCATTTGTGGTGTAGTTCCTCAATTGATGGGATAGTTCTACTTACTGTTTCCTCCATTCGGTACCCAATAAAACTGGACTGCCAGAGTTGATACTCTGCGCTTAGTTGAATTTTTTAGCTTCAACAAGTGATTTTTTGGATTCTGGAAATTAGAAAAGTTTGATATTTAGAAAAATATGTCAATATGTGAGCCTATGTTAATCAAAACCATCCTTTTCCAATTCCATGCTTAAAAGTTTTGATATGATATATGACGACTTGGTGAACTTTATGACAGCTTTTAACGAAATATAAGACAATTGCGTATTCTTTACACAATTTCCACTGAGTCATTTTAATTTTCATAATCAGTATGACATATACCTATGTGGTGAAAGCAAAAGCCAGATAACATCTTCTGGATATGAGGGATTACTTTTGTCTAGTGGCTATGTTATTCGGTAACAAACTCTAATATAACGAGTTAATACTAATATTAAGGTTGCGAGTAACTCAACGAGTCGCTACTATTTGCTAGAACTCGCAACGTTAGAGTGGCCTGTGACCTTGAAAAAACAACTTTCATATAGCGATTGTAGCGCCCTCTACCGGAAGTAAAAGTCATCAGACACATTAGAAACAGCAGCCAACATAACCACCAATTTTACAAACGCTTGCCGTATACTTGAGACAACATGCATCGTTCTTCTCACAATCGACTCATTGGTGGGCGAGTATGTGGTGAAAGTCTCATAAGCCAGATAACATCCTTCAGACATGAATAATTACTTTTGTCTAGAGGTTATTTTACTCGGCTATGAACCCTAACATTGAGAGTTAGGTCCTCAGTCCACACACTAATCTACTCACTCTCTACACCTATTTATACCAAGACTAGTCAAATAGGTGGATTTAGCAATTTATAATATTTTATAGATAATCAATACACCATTTATACATAACTTTCAACATTTACTGGAAAAAATTGAATTATACTTTTTATATATTGTCCGAAGGGCTCTTTAGCGAATATAATTACTGCAGAGAAGAAGCCTCTTCTAAAACAGGGACGTAGTGGCTTTCTGGTAAGGTCTCGGTTCGTGAGTCGTTCACGTTCAACACCCAATTCTACCGAATAACCGCCGAGTAAGGTGGTCTGTTGCATGTTATATCAGTCAGGATCAAGCGTCGTACCGCTGGTATAGTGAGTAGTAAGGAGGGAGGCGTTAGCTCAGTTGTCGTCCTCGACATCTGACCGTGATTCAAAATTAAGTAACCCGACCCAAAATAACCATATTGTGGCTTTAGAATGGGACTTTAATAAAACTAAACTAATCTAGATAACAAAAATAAAGTTAATAGTACAACAAAAATATAGCGATTTATACCTGTAATGCATTCAACAGATATATTTATAGCAGGTGTTCACTAAGATAACATGTACTTCTAAAATATGTATATCATATTTATGCCATTTACTATCAAATATAATATGTTATAAATACAAATACAGGCGTTTTTGTACCGTTCTGTTTTTTAATTAATAATTAATGAACTATTATATTAAATGTTATTTTTTTCATTATATTCTTTTATTTACATGAACTGAGTCAAAAGTTATATTGAAAGCCTTGATGATCAAAAACTCATTAATTTGACAGGTGTGGGGAAACTTATATGCATTTACCAGCGATATTTCTAGTATTAAAACTACAAATTTTAATTGAAATATAACATTTACAATTTCCGTCATCCGTTTTTTTTTTTTTTTTTTTTTTTTTTTGCTAATTCAGTGAAATATTGATGGGGTGATCTGATGTGAATTTTTTTGTGCTGCTCCACTTACTGTTTCTCCATTCTGTATCCAATAAAACTGGACTGTAACAGTGCTTAGTTGATTTTTGCCTCAAGAAGTGATTGTTGTTTTCAAGACATTTAATGACATATTCAAAAATGCTCTCAATAATAATCTTGTAAAAATATTATAAGTTGTAAAAAGTGAAAGAGTGGGATGGAGTAATTTTTATGATGCATAATACACTTTTAAAGTTGGTAAAATATTTTAATAGTCAAGCTCAGATGTCGTTCTCGTCATTTGACTTTGGTTCAAAATTATGAGATCCGTTACAAAGTAGTTCTAGTGTTGCTTTAAAACAGGACGTTAATATAACTAAACTAAACCTTGGACTTATAGAAACTTTGGAATGAAGGACTTAAATATTATATTACTCTAAGCTACATCTTATTCTACTTACTGCAATGGTTCACTTGTACATCTTTTGATTTAACGATTTTGATTATAAATTAAAATCGTTATTGATCAGAAATTATAAGTTATGATTGCGAGAAATAGAAATATATTTATATCATTTCTATACAAACGGGATCTTTCCATTTTCATCTGTTTAAATAATTAAGATATAAAATTTTCCTTGGATTTTGAGCAGACTTGTTTAAATTTTTACTATATTAAGATTAAATTTAGAGTTGTTTTGTCGGGTTTAATTGGTTTCTGACTATTTATTCTTAATGTGTTTCAATATTAATACATGGTAGTGAAATAAAGGCAAAAAAAATCTGCTAAAGATATGTTTACTTTTTATTACACAAAAGAAATAAGCCATATTCTAAACAACAAATGCTAACAATTTAATGGAATTTTAATTTATGACAACGTAATTGATCTAGAAAAAAATTAAATTATTCCAGTTATTTTAAACAATCTATGTTTTAACTAGATAATGTTGGATAATTGAGTAATAACATTAAACGCTAATTACCTAAGATAATCCGTGAGTGAAAAAGTTGATATAAAACTTTAATACCTAATCTTTTTGTACACGTTCTGGCATATTTTATTTTGAGCAATTCTGAGAATAGTAAGCTTTATTTATTGGTGCGGCGCTGCACGAGGGAAGTGATTAACTTAAGCTAAAATAATAGCCTTAAGGAAGTTTGGGCGAATATAAATTAATGAAAGTTAAGAAGGATTTCTACTTAATTCATTCCTTTGTATTTGGGCCGAATAGAGTTAAGAAAAATGGATGGTATTCTGAGATATATTTATTTTAAATTAAAGAAAGTGAATAAAGCCAAATTGAGCATTAGTCCAACATAAATCAGATTTATGGGAATGAAAATTTTCGCCAAAACTTAGGCCACTAAATCGCCAAATTTTAAAACTGAATTGCGATGTTTTTCAATACATTATGCGTAGTATTCTGAAATAGTAAGTTTATTGAACTATTATTCAAATAAAAATCTTAGCAGCATCTCCAATAAATATCATAGCATATTAATTGAGCTTTATTATGACTTAATATATTTATTCCTGTCCACTAGTTACTTATTTTACATTTATTAACCGATAAGTTTTTGATATGATTTTCAATAAAGGCAATATGTTAAGATGAAACGTAAAAAAATTGTTTATTGTTCAGATGATATAATTCCTATATGATATACAAAGTTCATATGATTTTAAAAAAGGCTAAAATGTCTTATGAAACATATAAATTTAATCGATAATACCAAATAGCAATGATATATAAAAAATCTTTCTATTTTTAATAAATTCTAATTTAATTTGTTATTCGATCTTTTTCGGTTAATGCGATCTTTTTTGATAATTAAAATTCAATATTTTTAATGCTACTGAAATATACATTTATGCGTTTTAAAATGAATAAAAAAAGAAAAGAATTTCTTGAAATTATTGACTGTCAAGTTATATATAGAAATTTTTTTTGTTATTCCAAATCTGCAATTTATGCAGTTATAAGTTCAGTATGCACATATTTTTTAAAAAAAATGACTTTCAACTTATTATATTGAAAAACTAGAATTAAAAAGACTACAAACACCATGACTATATTTTGCTATTTCCATATAAGAATGTGTAAGCAAATATTTGTTTTACAAAAACAAACAGAAGAGCTTTCATAAATTGTATTCTAGGAAACAAATATGTAAACTTAACTATTATACCCAAAAGCATTCTTTGCGTTTAAAACTGCTTTGTTAGAAATTAGCCATTATTCATTCAAATATTAAGATATGATCCTTCCTCATAAAATTTCTACTTTCTAAAAACAATATTTAAAATGGATTGGAAAGATTTTAAATATAACCACCAGGATGCGAGTTCTTAAATGAATATTTAAAGGAGCATTATTACATAAACATTTAGAAATGAAACATTTAAGAAGTAAATTTGTTAATGCGATATAGGGTTGTTCCTTTAATTAGAACAAGGTTATTCGCGTCTTTTTAATGTTTTATTAAACAAGTAATTTTTAGTCATTTGTTAGTAATTAATTACATTTCGAAATTATTTGATATATATGTTTTATATATATATGTCATACATTGTTATTTTGAAACGTGATCTGATCAAGAACGTGGTATCATAAATAAAACTTAATTTAAATATTGAAATCTAAACATGAAGACTTAAGACTTAAAAAGCAAGTATATCTCACCAATTCATTTAGTCAATCTGTTGTGATATATCCTCTATATTTAACCAATCCATTTGTGATATATCACCTATATTATCTAATACGTTTGTGATGTATCACTAGTATTTAACCAATCCGTATGTGATGCATCACCTGTATTATATGTGATGCATCACCTGTATTATACAATCCATTTGTATCCTTTTATGATGTATCACCTATATTATCCACTCTATTTGTGATGTATCATCTCTATTTAACGAATCCGGTTGTGGTGTATCAATTATTCTTTACCAATCCGGTTGTGATGTATCATCTATATTTAATCAATCCCTTGTAATGTATCATCTATATTTAATCAATTCCTTGTAATGTATCATCTATTCTTTACCAATCCGGTTGTGATGTATAATCTATATTTAATCAACCCCTTGTAATGTATCATCTATATTTAACCAATCCGCAGTGATTTATT
>JAOUZG010006964.1:2445725-2510884 GCA_026289955.1 Argiope argentata | reverse complement strand
CCCTTGTAATGTATCATCTATATTTAACCAATCCGCAGTGATTTATTGTCTATATTTTAGAAATACATTAGGATTTATCTTCTATATTAACCAATCCGGTTTTGATGTATCTATATTTTACAATCCGGTTGTAATGTATCATATATGTTTATTCAATCCGGTTTTGATGTATCTATATTTTACAATCTGGTTGTAAAGTATCATATATGTTTAACCAATCCGGTTGTGATGTATCATCTATATTTAATCTATCCGTTGTAATGTATCTTCTATATTTAACCAATCCGCAGTGATTTGTTGTCTATATTTTAGAAATACGTTAGGATTTATCTTTTGTATTTAACAAATCCATTTTGATATATCATCTACATTTGAACAATCCACTCTGAGGTATCTCCTATGTTTAACTAATCCGTTGTGATGTATCACTTATATTCAACCAATCCATTATGATGCATCATCTATATTTAAACACTCTATTGTGCTGTATCATTTATATTTTTAGGTATGCTAAGATCCAGTGGTAAAATCTCAGATTCAATTATAGATTCCATTAAATATTTAAAAAGCCTGATACAAGTTCTACTTTAAATCTAGATGAGAAGTACAAATATTCTTCCATTTGCTATGTGCAGAACATTAAAGAGATGAATACAGCCTTAAGGATTGCTTTGATCATTTGATAAAGATTCGAATTCGTGCAAAAAGCACCATGTTGGCCCTAGGGCCCTGAGTGATGTTAATACAATTAAACTAAATACTTTCTTCAATCAGGTTCAACAACAAAACTACCCCGTATATGTTCAATTGATAATTAATTCCCATCAATATGAAAATAAAAAACTGCCTTATTCTCTGTTAATACAGAACTATAAAGAACATCGGACATAAATATTCTTTGACCAAAGCAATTTAATATTACTGTTAAAAAATGCACAATTATGAGAACATCAGGCTGCCCAAATCACAATTTTATTATCACACGATTATTATGTCATAAAGATATGGCTGAATTATTTCAACATCTCTAGTGGAACTAACAGCATAGGAAGTTCTAATTCCGACTTGCCTCAAAAATCGGAACCATTTCCTCCCCGAAACTTCGTGCCGTGTATCACATTTATTATTTAAACGTTTAAAAATGACTGCAGCACTTCCAAACCGCTTGAAAATCTTCACGAGCATTTGCTGATGATGGTCCTGAGAATGGCGAGTAAAAAATGGATTCGGATCATAAGAAATTCATAACGCTCGGAGTCATTGGCGGAAAATCGATTAGGAAACAGGAGTCTAAACCACGTGCGGAATTCCGTTAATGTGCGAGTCACACCCTATCTAAATGAGTTCTGGAACATCTTTGATGTTATCAGACACTAATCTATGACGGAAAGTTACAGAAAACGATTTCTGTTTAATATTAAAGAAGCACGACTTTTTTTTGGTGGTCAAATTGTAGGTCTTGAGACTTAATGAGGATCTTTTTTGGGTAGTACCTTTAGTGACAACATGAATCACATTAGCTTTGAGTTGACTGAAGGCAAATCTTCACGGTAGTATGAAAGGGACCAGAAGGACTAATTGTTATAAAAAATTTATATTCGGTAGCAAATGCCATGTTTTCCTGTTAGTAAACGTTTCGGTGATTTCTTAATCTCAGTATTCGGTGACAACTTGAATCACATTAGTTTTGAGTTGACTGAAGGCAAATCTTCTTCACGATAGTATGAAAGGGACCAGAAGGACTAATTGCATTTAAAAATTTATTTTCTGTGGCAAATGCCATGTTTTCATGTTAGTAGACATTTCGGTGATTTCTTAATCTCGGTATTCGGTGACTACTTGAATCACATGAGCTTTGAGTTGACGGAAGGCAAATCCTTTTCACGGTAGTACGAAGGACTAATTGCAATAAAAAAAATTATATTCGGTAGCAAATTCCATGTTTTCCTGTTAGTAAACGTTTCTGGGACTTCTTAATCTCAGTATTCTGTGACAACGTGAATCACATTAGCTTTCAGTTGACTGAAGGCAAATCCCTTTCACGGTAGTATGAAAGGCACCAGAAGGACTAATTGCTATTAAAAATTTATATTCGGTAGCAAATTCCATATTTTCAGGTTAGTAAACGTTTCGGTGTTTTATTTTCCTTGTATAAAAATTTCCATATTTTGGTACATTCTATCAAATGATTTTAATTAGGCAGCTATTACTATTTAATGATTTGTTTTTCACAGAGACATGATTTTGAAATTTCTAAATTTTTGGTCTTATAACCTAAGGAGGCACTTTTTTGTGATACCTTTAGTGACAACTTGAATCACATTAGCTTTGAGTTGAATGAAGAGTCAAATCATTTTTATGTATTATAAAAGGAAGCAAAATCACTAATTGTAATTAGAAATTATCTTACTCAAATTCCAGGCACCAAATGTTAGTAAATTTGTTGTTAATTTCTTAATTTCAGTTTACAAATTTACTTGGGCACATTTTATCAGATGATTCTAATTATAAAATTGTTATCAATTAATCTTTTAGTTCTCATCTAGAAGTTTTTTCTACAACTCATTGATTATCAAGTTATTGCAAAACTCCCCTCCCCTTCAAAAAATTTATGTTCTTTAAAATTGTGCAAGATTTTCAATAATGCTTCACATTGTTGAAATTAAATTTAAACGAAAATCACGAATTTTGTTGAAAAATCATATTGAATTTTGAAATTTGATATTTTTAAAATTAGATAATTTTTTAAATGATTTTTTTTAATTTTTGAATTTAATTGTTGAAATGAAATTAAAATTCTTTATTTCCTTAAATATTTAATAATCTTGATTTATTCATTATTAAAAATAAATAAACATTTTGTTTTAATATGCAATTTAAGAACTAGTAAGTGACATACCAATAGAACTACGTGACATTAAAATAAGATAAACAATTTGCAATGAAAGGATGTGCTACTAGAATAACCTTATTTTAAATGGATCCATGAGGTAACAAACTAAATTGGCTATGCTATTTTAACCTGCGTAATAAACTGACCTAATGAAAGGTATTTTATATAAAATGTCTTTAATATTTATGATTGATGCTTAAAAACATTTTTCTAAAACAGAAAGTATGAGAAGAAAGTTCTGTATAGGAAATTTAATTGATTCTCAGGAAATCAACGAACTGCGAGAGATATTTGAAAAAAATTAAGAGAGTAAAATAATTGATTTGAATAACATGTATCAAATGTCATGTTATTTACATAAATCATATTATTCATAAATCATATGATATATTACATAAATCATATGATTTAATTTATGTTTGTGCATTGATAAGGCACCATCTGACTGGACCATTTATGCATATAATAAACTCTACAGATTTAAAACTCTGATATAGCAACGCTTAAACGTTTATTTTCATGCCAGATCATGATGTTGTTTTCGGGATGAGTTTTTTGGCGTTAAAAAAAATTCCGTAAGCGAAAAATAAAAATTTTGTTATCTGCAAGAGCATCTCAAAAAGTCAGCTTTTAATAACATGTTGCCATTGAATTACAAAAGCTCTATTTAAATTAGAAAAAATTAATAAGAATAAAGAATAAGAATAATAAAAAAAGAATAGGTTAATGACTAAAACAAATAAAACCTAGAAAAATGTCATTTTGAGTATGTGATTATATGAAATGAATAGGAAATGTGATATTTTTTTTTTAAACAACAAATGCGATACAAAGTTTTTTGGATCATTTGCAATACTAAAGCGACTCATTCAATGAAGCAATTAAGATTAATAAAAATATAATTTAACGCATGATCACATGGTGCTTGGCCGTTCAAGAAATTATATTCTGCAATTATGCATTAAAATATGCATAGCAGATTTCATTTTAATCTTTTCTTAATTTTAAACCTAAAAAGTCTTTACTTTAGAGCCATGAAATAAAGTTATTGGATAGGAGACAATCAATTTTGTGCTATATTTTATTAATATCTTAACATCAATTAATAAAGAATGAAATTCTAATCGTCAAAGAAGATAGATCCTTACTAAAACATTTACCAGGCTTCGGGGTTTTTAACAAATGACTTAAAAATCCGAGTCAAATCCACCGCTAACGGTTTAAAACAATTAAGAATCTTAAAGTCTTTGTGACATCCATTATTATCGATTCCCAATACCTACTGAAACAGGATCCTGAACCGAAGAAGAAAAATTCATCTTTCCTAAGTCGTCACAATCGATAACTCTGGTTAGTCATAGACCTTCGACCATTTGATCGTATCAGCGCAGGAGAGTGAAATATAGCCAGCACAAAGGGAACTTTTCCGTCAACATCAGCACTTGGAGGTGACAAGATATCAACTTTTTCACCAAGAGCAAAAAATTTTTCTTTTCTCTTTTTTTTTATTTGGTCATTGCCTTCATTAGGAGTGCTTAACGACAAGATCCTTTTTGCTGTGTGGTATGATTTGGAGTAGTTTTTATGGGTAGTCAGTGACAATTGGCTTAATATTTTATTAAGAATAGTAACTCGAAATTCGGTATGTTTCTAACAATGTTGTTTGGAAAACATTGCGATAATTAATATAAAACTATAAAATATTTTGTGAGCAAAAAAAAAAAATGGTTTTCATAATTCTAAGTAGATTGTATTCTTTATTATAAATTCTTAATAGTCTTTTTCCTATGATACAATACGAAGTAGTTTAAACAAATAAATTTCAAGAATAAATTTTGTTATATTACAATAATTATGAATGATTCATATATTATTTTTTAATTGGCAGAAGTCTAATTTATTTAATCATTATAATTTTTATTCCAATTGCCAGTTTATTAACAAAGGTTATCCAACGTCTTTTTCTTTGATACTTTTTTCTTTGCTTTGTTTAGGGTTTGAAGTTTTTGTAGAATCAAATATTAAAGTTTGGATTTTTATATTTTAAAATTTCATGCTCATTATTCCCTAACGTATATTTTCAGTCAAGTTAGAGCAAGGTATATTATTATAGTGGTTGTAATTTTGACTATTAAACTTCAAATTAAACTTTTTACTATAAAACTATTTTAATAATTAAAAGGTAAAATGTTTTTTCAAATATTTCTAAATATTAATTCGTAAGATGCTGCAAAATACAAAAAAGGTATATATATAAAATTTATTGTTCTTCTGTAAAAATTGATCATTTTTTTCTAATTATTTCGATATTATTCATGAAAATACTTTATGTATTTTCTAATCTCAAATGCGTTTTCTAACTTAAAGTTGATTTAAGAAAATAGTGAGAATAATTGAGAGAGAGAGAACTAAATATTTGATGAATAGATAGGAAAATACTTGTTTTTATGCATGTTATGTGAGTGTGAAAATATATTTGCTATTGAAGCACAAAAGATTACTTTAAAAGTTACCAAATTTGTCATAACTATAGTTTAGATGATGAATAAGTACATCCAGGTGTTAATTTATCAATATATTCATTAAATAAAAACCAAACAATATTTTACCGTGATAGTTCTAGAAAATATTTTGAAAATTGATATTTTCATCCTTTGATTCTTTCAAATTGTTTCTAAATTTGGTAATTTTTAGAATATATTTTGCATAGTATTCAACAACAAATTGCCCTGTTCCATGAGATCAATTATTTTTATTTTTAACATATATTAACCATGTCTTTATTTTGCATGGTTACCAGCTATGGAAATAAAATCTGCTAATTATTTGAGCAATTTATATAAAAGGAAATGAGCTTACATTTCTAAAAAAATGCATGAAATTTGAAACCGATTCCGTAGTTCTTTAAATTTCTAAGGCCACTCAGGACTCGATTCCATTATGTACTTACGTTACATATTTTAAGGGATTTAAATGAAACGAAAGGTAACCAAATGTATGGAAAGCCAATTGATCGTCGCAGTCATATGTTGCATAAAAAATTCTAATAAAAAATAACGAAAAATATTTTAATAAGGTAGTTTAAGTTAAAATAATTTTCAATAATATTTTCCCCTATAACCTTTAAAGAAATTAAACGGTGTTTATTGAGTTATATTAAAGCAACACAAGGATGTTTTGGGACGGACATTATAATTTTTAACCACGATCAGATTACCTGAGTTGGCACTCCCCAACTCTCCACAACAGCTAGAGGACATTTGACCCAGACGGTTCAACGTACATCAACGTAGAACCAACGTAAATTCAAAGTAGACCCGCTTACACGACGATTCTTCGGTGGAATTGGGACACTTACATGAAACCTTCCAGATCCAAAACCGTGACCTTACCACCAGGCGCCGTGGCAACTTAAACAGATATTACTAGCATTGTAGCTATAAACTTTCATTCGTCCTTATAAAAGGTTAAACAACAACTAGTGGATGTGATCACCTCAAATACTTTCTCATATACTCTTTAAAAAACTTGGCATGTCTAATATGGCAAGGACGTATAATAATTATAAAATACTAACTTTTGAAGGAATTTAGCATTTTTATTGAATCTATCGCATTATGCACCGTGAATTAATCTGGCCTGGAGTTAACAATATTTGAAAATTGTATTTATATTCTACATACATTTTTCTCAAACCAATTATTAAAAAATTAACTCGAAATTGCAATTGCAACCACAAATTTCCCTACCAAATTTGATATACTTATGTAAATGTGACTATCGCGTTTAGTTACTAAAAGCAGAGGCTAAAAGATAGTCGATCCAATGTTGGATTTGGCTCAAAATGTGTCAGATGACTACACTAAAGATGTTACATATGTGTATCGAATTTTATATACCTAGCTCTCTTAACTCTGTTGTTTTTGTGTTTAATTTATATTCGAACGGCCGGACAAACATACGTACTCCGAAAGAATTTTGCTCAAAATTTGATAAAACTCACTCTGCCAATTAGGTTCAAAGACCGTATATCGAATTCCAAACCTTTAACTCAAAGTGTCAAAATTGTAGATATTAAATCTTTACACTGAATTTTATCTACCCAACTTTCTTCGGGGTTTTTTTTTGTATCGTGTTTAATTTATGTTCGAACGGCCGCATAGATATATTTCCTCCGAAAGTGATTTGCTCAAAATTTGACAAAACTCAGCTAATTCGGCGTGTATATCAAAGCTCAAGCATCTCACTCAAAGTGTTTTTAAGTTATCTTTGTCACAGACAGACGTACACTTTCCAATATATGAATTTTTCGAACTCTGGGAGTTCTAAAAAGTGATTCGTCAATATCTCGAGTTCGAATTTTGAACGATTACTCTTTTCTCTATATTACATGTACAAGAATGTAAAAAAATGGATGTTGTGATATTTATTGAACTGAATTGAACGAGTGCCCGACCTAAATGTGTCTGTTCTGTAGAATTTTTTTGAAGCCGAACTCGCCCCACTTGCCGGCTGATTACTCCGCAGAGCTCTCCTATCTCTCCGCTAAAAAAGCGATTTTCTTTCAGCTCATTTGATCCTCGGAGCCATTCGGATGCTGATGATGGATGTTCCGAGCCCGACCACGCAAGGCGAATCCGTGGAGCTCATCTGCAGCTACGAACTAGACGAAGACAAACTCTACTCCGTCAAATGGTACAAGGACGACGTCGAATTCTACAGATATGTCCCTAACGACTGGCCGCCGGGACAGTTCTTGCCACTTCAGGGTGTCAGAGTGGATGTGAGTAGAAGTGAAATAAATTCCCTTTCAAATCACTCAAATAATTTCTCTTGTCTAAACTTTTATATTCTTAATTTGATTTTGAATAGCCATTTTGGTACTTTTCCGTTAACTTTAAAAATCGCCAAATATGGTAGAATTCCGCCAAATTTCTTACAATTATTTTAAAGCGAAAAATTGCCAAATAATGTAGAATGCCGCCAAATTTCTTACAACGATTTTAAAGCGAAAAACCGCCAAATATTGGAGAATTCCGCCAGATTTCTTACAACGATTTTAAAACAAAAAATCGCTAAATATAATAGAATTGCGCCAAATTTCTTACAGTGATTTTAAAGAGACTAATAGCCAAATATGGTATAATTCCTTTAAATTTCTGACAATAATTTAAAAGCGAATAATCGCCAAATATTGTAGAATTGCGTCAAATTTTTGATAATGATTTTAAAGCGAAAAATCGTCAAATGATGTAGAATTCCGCCAAATTTCTAACAATGATTTTAATGAAAAATCGCCAAATAATGTAGAATTCCGCCAAATTTCTTTAGTGATTTTTCGTTGCCGCCCAGATAACTAAAAAGTACCGCCATTTTTAATGTTATATGATTAAAATATACTTGATAGTTTATTATAATCTTAGAATCTCGAATTGGACAAAAGTTGCAAATTAACTTTTTTGGAATTAAATACACCAATATTTCTTTGCTTTTTAATCGCAAAAAAGCATTGCCATTTACATGGGGAGGAGATTCTTCATCTAATTATATAGTACAATAAATTATTAACTTATAATTTATTATTTGCTCTGACAACTCAACCCACCTCTTTCAAAAGGCCAAAGATCGTAGCCAGGAGGGGAGTTTGTTATCTCTTTTGTAACATTGCATGTCGATCTCATGCAATTGAAACAGCCCTCTTTGGTGTCAAATGTGCAACTAATACGATGCAATCAAATATTTCTCAGTTAAATTCTATTTTTTTAAAAAAAATTCTTTGAATGTTGTGAATTTACCATGGGTAATGTAATACTAATAGGCAGTTATTAGATTGATCGAACTATTTAATGAATCCTAAACAACATACACTATACAAAAAAGGAGCATATATTAGATGACATTTTAAATTATATTTGGCAATCAATAGAACACTTTATAAAGAAAATATAATTTTTAGTGAAAAAGTTTTGATCCAAAATATATTTGATCCAAAATATAGATAATATTTCTTGTTTCCAACATTCTTTATGAACAACATTACATTAACATCAGAGAATAAATAAAAATATTTTTTCTGAAATTTATATCGGATTATTAAAAAAATTTAATTTTTCTATTCAAATTTAAATTATACTCTTGTTTTTCTACAACTGATTGTTGTTCCATCATATAAATTTAGACAAATCAAATAAGTGTAATTAATTAAATAATTAATATTTAAAACTAAAAATATTGTTCTGAGTTATTCATACAAATGAAATAAAGAGCATTTCGATTAGATGATTTAAAAAAAATCATCTTCAACAATTGGTCAGAAAATGTGGAATGCTGGAATTATTCAAAGGATTTGTGTGTGAGTGAGTGTGTGAATTTCTATAATTAATAAAAATAGAACAAGTAATTCAAGCTGAAAAACTAGATCTCAGTATCAATTATTTTAAATAAATAGTTTCCTTTTTGGTTTTTAATAAATTCATACTTTTGAAGCAAAACTTTTGTATCTATGTTTAGTCCAGGTAAACAATTGTTATAATAAATGACTTGCGACCTTCTATATTAAGAATATTCCTTTGGAAATACAAAGCTATTTTAATTAAAATGCCTAGTAATATCATTGTGATAGTAATTTGCATTTAATTTGAACTTTTGGTGGATATTTTTATTGATAACTAGCCGCCTTTGGTGACCAGTCGGTTCGCCAGTATTAATGCTCGCTAAAATTTACTCGCTAATATTTTATGTAGCTGTGTCTCATAACAGGTTTTTCACCAAAATTTGATAATCATATAATTCATTTATAGTATTATTTATTATTATTTTCTTCAGATGATCTGTACTACTAATCTTTCTCTTTCTATCCGAACAATGATTGTCCCGGAATTGATAATTTACTTAAATGGTGGAGGGAATAGTCTAAAATTCTACGTTTTTATAGAATAATGAGATTTAAATTTTCATAAATGTAAATCCACTAAACAAATAAACACACAATTGGTTTTCAAGAGAGGCGAAAGTTTATAAACAGCATGGAAAATGCCTCGCACAGACGAAATAATGGTGACGCACACACCCTTCTTTTTTTCTATCCTCTTTTTTACACTACTTTTCTTTCTATAAAACCTTTTTACCCTTTGTTATTCTCTTTTTCTTCCCTGCCCAGACTTTATTTTGAGCAGGCATAGATTAAATATTCATACCGACTAATAATAAAAGTAGCTATTTTCTTTCTTTTTTAAACATCCCGTTATCTATGAATGAAAACCAACTGACTTCGCGTATTTCTTTCTAAACAAATCATAATTTATTACTTCCTGCTATCTAACTCAGTTGGTGTGGGGGAAGGAAATGAAGATTTTTGGCTGGAAAGTAAGAAAAGTGTCATTTTAACCATTTTCCACGCAGTTTTTTAATTTTTTCTCTCCATAAGAACCATCCTCGTGTCTTAACGAAAATATTTTTAAAAAATGAGCCGAATAGGTCAAGAAGTTCTCCAGTTTTGCGCTTAGCAACGCATTTCGAGTTGCATTTTTATTAATATAGAAGATTATAGAATTTAATCCTTCTTTAACATTATTCTGTAAGCAACATTTCAGAGGTCTTTTGATAAAGTTAATATTATACTAATTGATGATAAGTAAATTACTAATTCTAAACTGAAGTCTTGTCTAAAAACTAATGTAACCAATGTAAAATTGAAGAAACCTATAGGAGAAAGCTTTTGATTTTAAGGAAATCATTACCGCTTGTTTTAAATTTTAGTAAGAAAGCAATAAATTAGATAAAGGATATTTATATTTAAATAGATTGATAAGTGAAATTATTTGAATTATTATACCAGCATGCTACACGATGCTATAGAAGTAATTATACAAAAAATCTACCTCATGCGATTTATTAAACAAAATTCTCCAAAGTTCCATCTATTTCCTCCAAATGTATGAATCATCAGGCTCTATTCGCATTCATTAATTCGCTGAATAAAACTGTAAAACGGTCGAGAGCCTTAACGCACGCGCAGTTATTTTTCTCAGTTTCAGCTGGTTCCCCTTTGACACCGGGCGAGATATATGGCCCGAAGCTATTAGAGGTCTTAAATTCAGAAGCCTTCAGCGCAAATAAATTGATAGGAAGAGTCTGAAACAGGCCCCGGACCATTAGCAATTTTTCACGCGCATCTTCGCGGCTTAGCTCGGAAATAAGATAATATTTGTTCTTGTTGAACAACCTTCATTCCTGTCTGGAAGCGGGTATTCGGGTTAGATAAGATGGGGGGATGTTAATGGCGAGGGAAAATAGAATTCTCAAGTAGTAATTGAGATGTATTTTGAAAGGAATGGGTAGAATTTTGATAAGTTGTTTTCGAAGATGTATTTGTTTTGATTTCTCGCATTTTTAAATATCTCAGTATAATTTATCGATAAGAATACTTGTTCGGGCCTGGTTTCGATTATTGTATTCATGACTTATCTTTTATAATTTTATTATCTTTTAATTAAGGAAAATAGAATTAAGTAAATTCGAATGTTTTTAATTTGAATTTATCCATAATTGGAATTTTTCTCCAGTCTTCTGATATTTATATTGGAATAATATTATTAACATTCTGTAAAGGGAAGTCATAATTTTAAAAATATAATTCTTTTAGTCTTGGATTGTTTTTATAAGTTAAATATATTCCTACTCTTTTTCTTCTGTAACAGTTAGTGAATAATTTCAATTGCAAGATATCTCCATATTTCTGTTAAATGTTCTAAACAAGATGTAGATATTTTAAAGAAATTTGGGGTTATAACATTTTTAAGACCCTAAAGTTACATTTTAACTTTTGACAATATATCCCAAGGAAAAAAAAACAATGAAAATTCCCCGAATAACACCTTGCCCACTTAAAATGTAAATTCGTTTACTTATTTAAAATTTTCTATTGTACTATTTTTAGAATTGTAATATTGCATATTTACTGAAATACTTGTAAAATTCCCTATCTTTAAATT
Source organism: Argiope argentata (assembly GCA_026289955.1). Taxonomy (NCBI): domain Eukaryota; kingdom Metazoa; phylum Arthropoda; class Arachnida; order Araneae; family Araneidae; genus Argiope; species Argiope argentata. Next base: position 2,498,998 of record JAOUZG010006964.1, on the reverse strand, counting down.
ATTAAAATATTTTATTATAATTATTAGATTATTTACTAAGATCACTGCTTATTTAAAAAATAATACATAGTTATAAAAACTCTTTAAAGTGAGAAATAAATCCCTACAATAATTTTTAACTTAAAAATTATCGCATTTGCTCTCTTTATTTAACATAGAATTAGTTTTGTTGGGTTTTTTTTTCATTTCGAAGCTCAAGATTAAATTTAAACTTACTATGACCATTTTAAATTAACTCATTTTAATGTATTAAATTTAATGTAGCTCTAAAGTTTCTGTATATATATATTCAAATATTTATAGATTAACTTAGTGGCTATAGAAACGTTGTTTAATTAACACGTTTGATTAAAGAATCAGTTAAATTTCTTTGTTTATGTTTTTATGAAGACAGTGTGATTACATAACATTGAGATGTTCATTTCCTGTCAATAAAATATACTGCGTAAATTTCAATATGATGTTGCACAAAATTCTGTAATTTTAAATAACATTGTGAAGATATTTCTAAAATCGGACATTTTGAGCTATAAGGTATAAAATATGTATAATTTGCTGAGCCAAATTATCAATAATCATTGGAAGGAAGTAATTATTGATTTAATTTAACAGAACATGAATTGCTAAAAACTAATTCTACTGTAAAATGAAATAAGTTATGAGTAATAAATTGAAAAGAATAATACATTATTTTTAACTAAACAGTGAAAAATCTTATTGTTTTGAAGAATTAAATAAACACTTTTTGATTTCATAAATTAGATTTGAATTCTTATTCCAATTTTTAATAAGACATCTAAAATTGGTTAACATCCAATTACACATTTTAAAATTAAATCAATTATGTTTCTGTACATTTCATAAATACATTATCACAAAAACACCAAAACGTTTCTAATTATTAGACTTGTGGTTTATCCTTTCTCTTAAAACGCTGAACCATCTAGCTCTATTTTCTTTCATTAATTCACTTCAGTAACTTCAACTTCAGACAAAACTATTTACAGCTTAACATACGTCCATTAATTTTTTTGCGGTTTCGGATGATTACCCTTTTACATGAGCTGATATCCAGAACGATTGTAGTCAAAGTTCAAGGCCAAATCTAACGCCATTTCCTGACTTGACTTTTTTAACCAATGGAAATAAATTTTTAAAGAACAAAATAGTTCTTTCCATTTTCTCGACCAGAGTTGTAAAAGTCGTTTGTTTATTGAATGTGAACAGTAAATGAAAAATGAAAAATAATTAAATAATTTATTTATTTGATAGAAGTTTTAACAGAAGAATGTTTTTATAATTAATAAATAAAAAGATAATTCTTTTAAAGTAATTTGTTTCAATAGCACTTATAAATTATCGTCTGCAATAAATGCTGTGTGCAAGTGAATTATTCTAATGTTTATCCGCGTTGTCTCAATCCTTGTGATTTTTTTTGTGAGGTAACTTCGAATTATTAGTTTAGAAAAATGTACACGTCAAAGCAATCAACAAAGAAAAGATGCATGTTGAGGTATAAAATATCCTATTTTAGTGATCATCATGCAGCATTAAGTAAAGGAAAGATATTGCACATGGTTCGTTTATTGTAATGTAAAATAAAATAAAGAAAAAAAATTTTGAATTTTGAAATAAATAAAGAAATTGCAATATCTCTAATTTTATTAAATATCGAAAATGAAATGTAAATGCTGAATTTTCGTACGCAATTTTGCAATTTAAATCGGATATAAAATAATATTTTTTGGAGAGCCTTTACTCATTTCTTAAAATAGAACTTATTTAAATAAGATAAAAACGCGTACTATGAGATAAAACATTATTTTTATGTAGTATTTCTGATAAATTTTGATTAAACTATTAAAGATATGTTTCCTCCTAGTAAGGTTGATTGATATCGGTACTATAATAACATACTAATAACATACATAACTGATACTTTTGTGAAAAAAAATTCATGTTTACAAACATAAATATTTATTTTATTTTATTTTTTGATTATTCCATTCTTAAATTTTATTTATGTCCAATGGTTAATTTTTATCTGGGATCAATTTATGGTACAAATAATAATTATGTTTCTAATTTTGATTATTTGTCTTATAATTAAAAACAAAAAATCCAAACCCCATTTATACATTCATAGAAAATCTCTTTAAGCTTTTGAATTTAATAAACATCATAAGGAAAAATAAGAAAAATATATTTGAAATATGTTTATTAAGGATAAGAAATAATGTTTATAGGAATTTAACAAAAGCTTAACAAGAAAGAGTCAGAATGGAAGAATAGAATTGGTTTAATTATTTGGATTGTGTGCCCACCTGAAGTTTTATTTCACATTGATGAATAAAATCTACCAGAAACGAGATAGAGAAGATTATCTATAAATATCAATGGAGCCCAAGAAAAGAAACTGAATACCTGATAAGAACTCTCTGTCTCTAATACTTCTGTATGCTTGATACAAAGTATCAGATACAGTATCGCCTATTCTACACTCATAGACAGAAACGCAGTAACTTCACCACCTGATAGAATCTATTCTCTCCCATCGGTGTAATTAGGCAAAGTATTTGTTAGCTCTATTAAGATATTAATGGATTTGCATATCTATTAGTATGATAATAAAACTTCAAGTCAAATCTAGTAACTTTTATTATAGAAAAAAAATAATATAGAATTAATTATAGTAAATAAATATTTATTACGGGAAAATCGTATTTTGTTTCAGAAATGAAATTTAATATTGTACAAGTGTTAAAATTCGTGAACAAGTGTTAAAAATTCGTGAAAATATTTCATTATAATTATTAGATTATTTACTAAGATCACTGCTTATATAATAAATAATACATAGTTATAAAAACTCTTTAAAGTGAGAAGTAAATCCCTACAATAATTTTTAACTTAAAAATTATCGTTTGCTCTCTTTATTTAACATAGATTTAGTTTTTTTTTTCAACTTACTATGACCCTTTTAACTTCTTTTATTTAATTTGTAGAATTTTCAAATCCTATGTTTTGCAGAGCTTCAAAATAGCCAGTATTTTATTTGATAAAAATTCTTGAAACTATTTTACTATTCATACCATTAGAATTCGTACTGAATCTTACATGCTGTCACCTTATCCAGTTAATTAAGTTCAATTTAAATTCTCGTTCTGAACAACAACAGCTCAATTTATCAAATAATTTTTTTTTCTTCTAAAAAACAGATTTTAAACATAGATTTCACTAAGCTGCTTTTGAAATATCTATTTATCTTTATCGTGAACGGAAGATATTATCTGACAATTTCTAAGAGATTGTCTTTCACTTTTACAAAAAGTAGCGATTGAGAATTCTGTTTTCTTAATAAAGAATATATTCTATAATATATTTTCGTTTTTAATATTAATAAATTACTCAAAGCAGCATGTGATATGTAAAGGGAACCAAACCTTCGAAAATTCTAATTTTAAATTTTAAATACTTCGAAAATTTTAAATACTTTGTTCTTTGAACATTTGTTAATAATTCGTTCATAAAGTTTTACCCTATATCTTTGTAATTAAATGCTTTATAGTTAAGTTCATAGTAATGAAGATCTAATATTTCTATCATATCAGATAGGAATATTAGATCTTCATTACTATGAACTAATTTTTACATGACTATTTATTTAAACAAAGAGCGCTACATTTTTTTTATTTTACTTGGTCTGTCTAGTTAATTAAAACTCATTAAAGAAAAGAAACAGCATCATAAACTTTCAGTTCATACTATCCATATTGAGTTCTTTGCATCTATTAACCATTGTACACAATCTACAGAATATAGTAGCATTTTTAAAGCACAGGGAAAAAATATGTTATTCTAGAATTTAAAAAAAAATGACTTTTTGTTATTAACTTTGACAGGTTCTCTATTTTCCCAGTATTTCTTCTGAATAAAGCATAAATATTTTATTTGAGACCCAGTCTAACAAGAATGTTCTAATTTTGAAATAAGGTCAACGATACATACTGAGTTATTTCCAATTTCTAAGTCTCATTAAAATAAGAAAATACTTCTTTTTTTCTTATTCGGAGGATGTTTTGAACGACACCGATGATATCCAGAAACTAATAATGAAGTAATTTTGTGAAGTATTACTTTTTTTATAAATCTTTCACATCTTCGTCATAATACAAATAGTTATATAATATTTCAAAAAAAAATCTTTCTTATTTTTATGTTAGCAAACGATTTCGGAAAATTTTAATCCTTTATGAATCTGGAAATCTGAGAGCATGATTGTAGAAATTATTGAAAGATATTTTGAAAAGAAAAGCAAACGATTCTGTGAACTTGTTAGCACGAACGATTTATCGTACTGTTTCCATTATAGGCATTTCTTTTCATTTCTAGAATGTTTTTTAGTGAATTCTCTGATAAATTGAAAGGAATTGTTAAAATTGGAAAAGCAAATTTGTTTTTCCTATCTGATGAGAATGGAGAGAAAATTAATTTCTAGAGCATGTTTTCAATATATTGCTCAACTTTTCTTTGTATTTGAAACCTTTTTTATGTGTAATTTCAACATGACTGTTTATACTCAATTATATTATCTCTAAATTACCACGTGGATTGCAGTGACCTATCAAAACATTTATGTGTAAGTCAGATATTGAACGTAGAACTTCAAAATAATTGATACTTATTAAGGGAAAAATAATCAAACTAAAATAAAAAAATAATTAATTACAGATTTAAATGTCTGTACTTTTTTTATGACCCAAGAGAAAAAAACTCTTTCATGCCATATTTTATAGTTAAAAAATTTATTCTTAAACATTTTTACTTGTAATTTTTCTCCAGTTTGAATGCATAAAAAAATAAATTATTTAAAGTAGATTTTATAAAAATGTTTAGTTATTTTGTTGTAGACTTGTATTGGTATGCTTTGGAATACAATTATTCTGAGCTTGTTATCACTGCTAAATAGTAAAGGCCAAATTTTAAAAACAAAATGAAAATAAAAAATCAAATTTAAAAAAAAATTATTTTATGATGCTTCGGAGTAGAAGTTCGTACTTTAAATTTCTGGTTTTGTAAGTCTTTTTGACGTTTTGAACGAAGTTTTGTAAGTCTTTTTGAAATCAAAATATGTGTCTAAAAGAGAATATGGGCTTTTTCATTGCATTCAGATTAGTTTTTAAATTCATTTTTCTATCTGTGAACATTTCGATAATAAATAAACCTATACGGTGTTAACAAAACAGTTCTAGAAATACCATAAGAAACCATCCATGTCCGGCTTCAGTAAATTATTTATTTACAAATGAGAATGGTACATTTAAAAATGTAATAAATCATGAAGTCGAGAAGTTATTGTCTTATTCGTATTATTAAGTATAAATTATTGAGGACTATTTGCAATCCAATTTTTTAGAGCCGAAACGCGGAAATATTGGGGAAAAGAAATAACTTCTTCATCTTAATCTTTGCTATATTCACACAAATGTTTTCTTTATACATTGAGATATTTGAGTGATAATAAGAATTTTTCGCTGGCATTTATAAAGCACTACTCATTTGGCATTTCAAAGTGATGGATTGTGTTTATTAAGCATTTTAACATTTGCCTTATTGAGCTCTTTGAACTCTTAAATCTTCTCTATAAACCATTCTTTTTTTTAAAAAATTATAAACTGCATCTACTTCCTTCCAAAGAAAAAATAATTAAGGGATGAGTATTTATTGTATTCCCTAGTATCTTATGGTAATTGCTTCATAAACGACAAAATATTATACATTAGATTTTCAAAGATTCTAATAAATGGAGACAAGTTGTTCCCAAGACATAACGTTTATTCAAAACGGTAAGAACATACAAAAAATTACATATATATTGTTCCTCAGAGAGGGTAACAGAAGCGCCACCTCGTGGGTGATACCAATAAGTATATCGATATTTAAAACTTGATTAGCCGATAAACATGCTATTCTTTCATCTATAATGTCACTTTTCGAAAGATATTTATCCAACTTCCTAATCGCAGGTAGAATCAAATACGTGTCGTAATTAAGTTTACGTGTATTTCATTGTGATTCCAATCATTGAAACGTTTTAGAAAAATAATTTTATTAAGAAATTAAACATTTGATTTTTTGTTACACTCTTCACGAGAAAGCAGTGTGTCAGTGCGTACTTAAGAAAAAGAGGGAGAATAGCTTTTATAGAAGCTTCGAGAGAGTTAATACTCGGATGATGAGTGCCTTTGCAATTGTGTCACACACAGCCTCTTAGGATCCTTTAGTTTACAAATATCTGATTTGATTTATACGATTCATGATAGGTATGTGATTTATAGGATTTATGATTAGTATAAATGATATATGATAGGTATTCACTGCATACGTAATCTAGTCCTATCATTTCTCCCGCTTTCTTTTTTGAAATTGACTCCAGAAATTCTTTTTTTTTTTATTTTGATAGATTAATTATTTCAAAGATAAAGAATAAAAGTAGTTTAATTCTAAAAAAATAGTTTCAATCTCCTCGAACAATAATAATTGCAGCGCTAAACAGGAATTCTAACTAATTATGGATGGATATGAAAGCACAGTAGAGGGAATTTAGTGACTAGTGTTATCGCCTCTTATTTCTATTCTTTCATCTTCCTCAGAAGCCGTTTTTTAAACATAAAATGATCTGAAAAATATCTAATTATTTAATGCAAAGTAATACTTAGTTCGTATCTATAGAATATTATCGTATCAGTACAGACTTTATTTCTAGATTTGGTATATTGATGGAATATAGGACCGCGGTGGAATGGTGGTAAGGTCTCGGCACTTGAGCCGGAAGGTTACAGGTTCAAAACCCAATTCCACCGAAGAACCTTAGCATAAGAGGGACAGTCGCACGTTATATCCGTTAGGACCAAACGTCTTCCCATTTGTGTGGCATGGTGTAGGGAGAAGAGGAATGTTCCAGCTCAGATATCGTCCTCGTCATCTTACCACTTATTTAAATTACGTAGTCCACCCCAAAATAACTATATAGCTGCTTTAAAACGAGACGTTAACTACCCTACACTAAACTGAAATAAATTATGAATGATTAGAATGGGTAAAATAATGGACGAAAGATTATTATATAGATTCTTCCAGATCATGAAGAAGTGGAAGTTATTTTCTTATGACTTCAACCAAATTCTCCTTGATTTCATCTTTCAGAAATCAGAAGTTCACACAAACCCTTCAGATGGTAAATTACACACGCACGCACGCACACACACAAAAAAAATGCCTGTCAACTCCTAAAAAACTACAGAGATGGGGAAAATTAATTAACGAAACATTTAATTTATTTATAATCATGTGAGAGCACGTTGTTGTTTTGGTTTAAAGTTTTTGAAGCCTCAAAAAGCCTAGGCAACAAATTGGCGATTTATCGCTTTTGTGGCCTCAAATTTTTGCTTTTAGGGTAATCATAAAATAACTCAGAAGATTGTCACAGATTGTATCAGATGATTGTATTTGGCGATTTATCGCCACTAAAAATTTCAACTTGATTTTCAAATTATTCTATCTCTGAATTCTTATTAATTGTCTTAATTAAGTCATTAATCAGTTTAAGAAGGTTTGAAACAATCAAGGGACTTTCATATTACGCATGAGTTGATGTTTAAAAAACCGAAGTGTTTACATTTTTTGAAAAAAAAATTCAATGGGTATTATTATTTTATATGGAATTATACACTGTAAAGACGCATGACACCGTATCTAACGCATGATGTGAATTTTCTCTCATTCGCAATATAAAATGTTGGCAACCCTATTTAAAACCATTTATTTTAGGATTAATAAAAAAGGAGAGTTGTACACTAGAACAAGTGGTTCCATTTTTGAAAAATATTTTTTTAATGTGAAGTCAGGGGAAAATTTCTAAATCTTGTTATTTTAACACCATTGGATTTCTTTTTAGGGATTATGTCAAAGGTCTAGGCCCACATCGGCCCAACAATTCTGAATTGAAAAAGGGAATTCGACGCTGCATCAACGAAATTTAGTCACATTTACACTAAATGGTTATTGGAAATATCAATAAAATCTGTAGAGGCCTTTTGTCCTATATGTTATTCCATACATAACCTCGTCTTGTGTACTTTACAATTCAATAAAAATATAATAATTAAAAAACATTGTTTTTATTTAATTCAAATCTTTTATTAAAAAGGTTTTTTTATAGTGTAACACTCCAATTTTAGTACCCTACACTATCATCTGTTAAAAGAGTTTTTTAATATTATTCCTAACACTTAACTGCACGAATGACAAATTCAAATTTTTTTGTTAACTTGGAACTTTGGAACAACTTTATAAAAACTGTTACATTTAAACATAAACATAACAGTTTGTATCAAAGAAATTAACTAACTAACCTTAAGAGTACGGATTAACTTCATAATTTAAATTGATGAAAAGTTATACTTGAAATAATCTGTAGCCCTCTACATTTTGAATAATGCGTCTGCGATTGTATTAATGATTATTCAGACAAAGGATGGCTTTATTTAATTATCATTAATAGTTTTAAAAGACGTCGTGTTCCATTTATCTGACTGGTCCAAATGGAATAGAGCTGTAAATTTTCCGACAATTCGGAAACCTTGCAGGGATTCGAACTGGATGCTCTATTTATTATTTAGTCATCTAAGAATGAACCCTTTATGATTTTTGGCATTTGATTAATTTTAATTCATCTAAAAGGACAAAATGGCAGTACTAAAATGTCTGCGTGTACTAAATAATGAATATAAATGTGTGCGCCTTTCGTTCAGTGGATTTATTATTGTTAAAATAGTTGGCTTATAATGGAAGTGTCCGGTTGGCTAAATTTAAAGTATGTAAGAATCATTAATTGAAATTATTCATTTTTCGCGTATAGTCCGAATGCAGATGCGACAAGGAATGATACAAATAGAGCAATAGTTGCAATTTTCAATATTATTGATAGTCCGGATGCAGTAGTAACATGGAATGATACAAATAAAGAATAAAGAAATACTGGTAATTTTCAATATCATTGATTGTCGGGATGCAGATGCAACATCGAATCATATAACTGAAGAAATAATGGTAATTTTCTGATTTATTGATAATTCGAGTACAAATGCAATCTGGAATGATATAGAGAGAGCAAATACTGGTAAATTTCAATATTATTGACAGTCTGGATACAAGAGCAACATGGAATTATATAAATGAAGCAATAATGGTAATTTTCAGAATTATTGATAGTTTGATCACAGATGCAATCGGGAATGCAATATAGAGAACCATTACTGGTAATTTTCAGTATTATTGACAGTCTGGATGCAGGTGCAACATGGAATTATATTAAGGGAGCAATAATGATAATTTCTGATTTATTGATAGTTTGAATACAAATGCAACTGGAATGATATATATAGAGCAATGCTGGTAATTTTCTATATAATTGATAGTCTTGATGCAGGTGCAACATGGAATTATATAAATTGAGCAATAATGGTAATTTTCAAAATTATTGATAGTTTGAATGCAAATGCAATCTCGAATGATATATATAGAGAGCAAATACTGGTAATTTTCAGTCTGTATATATATATATATATATATATATATATATATATATATAATATACAGAGAGAGAGAGCATTACTGGTAATTTTCAGTATTATTTAGTACCTTGTTTACATTTTTTATAAAAGAGATTTGGTTAATTTTAAATTTAGGAAAGATTTCACTTGTTATTTAAAAGAAATCACAAACCAAAAATTTCAGCAGACGAATAATGTCATTCAATTCTTAATTGGTTTCATGAAGAATTATCAACAATATTAATTATCAACAACATGAAATAGGAAACATATAATGTTCTATATATATGTAGCATTGAAGAGATAAAAATTAGGATTCAGTAGTGATGTAGTTTTCAGAACGATGTTTCAATCAATATTTTTGCGAAATATATTTATTACAAAAGAAAAAAAATCTTTATAAAAGTGATGATAATACGACACTTAAATTCAAGAAAATTTGCATGCATATCATTCTAAATATGTATTAGTTTTAAATGAAATAAAAACAAATCAAATATTCAAATGTTTAATTTTAAAAATTCAGAAAAATATAATGAATCTTCAATATTATAGAAAATAGAAAGTTTCTTTTATACTGTTAATGAGAAAGTGAAGACTGGAGAAATTATTAAAAACCTTTAGTGTGGTTTTTCTTCTCTATCGGTTTCACAGTAAGCAGTATCCACAAATATTTTTATGGATGCTGAATGGATGATAAATCTATAATACCCGAAATCTACGGGGGATTTCAAGGTTCTTGAAAAGACCTTTCCAGTTGCTTCTATATATTTGAAGAAGGATATAAAATCCTAGATAAGGAGAGTCAAAGTTAATGAAGATAGTTAAGAATTCAAAGGGAGAATTCGAGTAAAGAAAGTGAAGAATTTGTGAAAAATGATATGAAAAGGATGAATGGATGATAAATCTATAATACCCAAAATCAATGATGGATTTGGTGGTTCTGAAACAGTCCTTTCCAGATGCTTCTATATATGTGAAGAAGAATATAAAAATCCTAGAGAAGAATAGTAAAAGTTAGTGAAGATAGTGAAGAATTCGAAGGGTGAATTCGATTCAAGAAAGTGAAGAATTTGTGAAAAATGATATGAAAAGGATGAATGGATGATAAATCTATAATACCCGAAATCAATGATGGATTTGGTGGTTCTGAAACAGTCCTTTCCAGATGCTTCTATATATGTGAAGAAGAATATAAAAATCCTAGAGAAGGAGAGTAAAAGTTAGTGAAGATAGTAAAGAATTCGAAGGAAAGAATTCGATTAATTCGCAGAGAAAGCAATTTATTTGAAATCTGAGCGATATTATGCTGTATATTAATCTTTTATAGTGATCCTGTAAGCTATTTATTCCTCCAAGTGCTGCTCTATTTAAATTCTGACTACGTTTTAATTCCACGTGTCATGCTTTCTTGTGGAATCAAGTATCTTTATCCTTTGTAGACTTCTTGGACTTTTAACCATACATCTACCGAACGAATTTTCTGATACAATATTAACCACTAATTTACACAATCGCCAAAAAAATCAGAAAAGACCTTTAGGATTTGTAAATGTTAACATAGTAAAAATATTTGTGAAAATAAATTAGATTTATCTATATTTTGGGCAGAAGACATGATCAGAATTATAAGAAATGACACAGTTTCATTGAAAACATATTTAGGCAGAGTTGAAACTTTCTTTGAGTAATATAAAATAACTTTAATGTTATTTTTCTTCTTGTTTTTGAAAATTTCTAACCTTGATGATTCAGGATTCTTTTAGTACATTTGTGTAATAATTTAGATTTTAATATTAATATGGATGTTCATATTTTTGATTTCCTTATAAGTAAATATCATATTGACTCGATATTTCTGTATTATCTTTTATGGTTTGGAAAAATAGTAGCATATATATAAAATACAATAATTATTCAACTTTTAAGAAAGCATGAATAGTATGCTGTTCTAGAAGTTGAACACGCGTCTATAGAATGCTGATGTTTTTATAGATATTCATCTGATATACCAAACGAAGTTGTGAAATTCCTTTCCGGTGGTTTTTTTTCAACTTATGTTAACTCGTAAAATAATGTTTATCAGCCCAATTTTTCACTTAATATCCTGTTATGGGTATATTAAAAATCAGAAATGAATAAACCAAAGAGTCAAAAATAAACTTTTCATGGATAATGTTTCATTTCTCTTCGTCAAATATTAATCTGTTATCTAAAGTTATATGCCCATTGCATAATGCCTTGCCCATTTGGTTGATTGTTGGAAGATTTTTCTTTAGATTTTTCTCACTAAATTCATCAATTTATCTAAGAATTATTTAAGTTTGTTATCGTGAGCTTTGTTCGATGTGAAAATGTATCAAACATTTAATATAAAGACAACGATTCTATGAAATTGAAATAATTTCATCCCCTATGTTTTTTGGAAACTCTTATTTACTGTTGATTTTTCGATATAAAGTAAATTACTTAATACCAGGGTTGGATTGAAATATTGCAAACTTTTGATAAATAGGCGTTAAACGATAACATTTTTAAAGCTAAAAAAGAAATATTTCTATTTAGTTGCATATGCTGCCAATGCCAACGGTATGCTAAAATAACAGATGTGTTTTTAATACTAATTCATAATAATTCAGTTTAGTGAGTCATCAGTATTGGCAATGAGACACTAGTCATAAAAAAGAAATAATTGTTAGCCACTTTCAATAATTTTTTCCTACTTAGCTCCTTGAATAAAGACACATTTCTAACTATATGTACAATTAAACTAGAAATTTTGACTTAAACTCAGGTTTCAGTGAATGAATGAAATGTATCTTTTATTTTTTGGCTCTAAATGTGTAGGCTCTAAATAATATAACGATGCCAAAATATTTCACCAGAAATGATATTAACCCTAGTGTGCCGTGTTTGGAAGATTTTCAACAGGCGAGCAACACGGGATGCTCATCATCCATTTGGAGGTCAAAAAGGTAACGAAATACGCGAAAAAAAAAACAGCAAAAAAAGTGTAAAATTTCATTAAAAATGTACGTAATTACGGCTTGAAGATTTCCTGTGCAAGAAACAAGGAATATTTTCCAGATAATCATATTGGTATATTTTAGGGATCAAGATTCTGGATTGGCATTTTGAGACTATTTTTATATCATGTTAAACTGATTTAACCCAAGTGCTCTGAAGAATTTGATGTTTATGAATGTTTCCCTTATTAATTATACTTATTTCGATTTAGCAATGTGAGTTTTTGAATATGATGTTAGTCTACAATTAGTTTCTTTATCAGTTTACTTAAACATACGTTTTGTTGGTAAATGTAACTATTTATACATGGAATCGCCTTATTTTAAAATAAAAAAGTACTTGCATTGAAGTAATTGTTTTTCATTTATGAAATTTATTTCAAATGATTTTGTTATGAGTATGTCAACATAAAAAGTGTGTTTACTTAAGTAAGCATTCAATTGAAATATTTATTAACAATTTCAAAAGAGAAATAAAAAAAATAGAAAAAGAAATAGCGCTAAAGAATTTAACCTTTTTATTCTAATTCCAGTTCTTCTTCCAATTACTAAAGGATAATGCAACTGCTTTTTGATAGCAAAATTCTGTTTCTTTTAGAGCACAAAAATTTGAGGTAGTCAGTAAAATTTAGTCAGTCAGTTATCAAAAAAAATAGAAAGAATACCCCATTTAAACTGATAATATTTAATATTTAAAAGTCTCAAATTACTTGTCAAATAAATAGAACAGTCTGGAAATTAAATAAGACAAAATCATGCAAAGACGATACTTTCAATCACATTTGTATAATTTCAATTATATTTGTCTTAAAAACAATTATTGTATCATAACTCATGAAATAAATTTCCCAAGCAAACTCCATGCATATTTAGCCTGAAAATTTAGGTCCATTTGTAAGAATCAAATTTTGGACAAACGTCGAGGACATAAATTCTAGTATAAATGATTAAATTTTGAGCTAATTACATACGTTTAATTTTTTCTTTAAAAAACTATGTCATTTTCTTGAATGCTTTAATAATATTAGAAAGTAATATTAACATAAAATTCTCCAGAGCTCCAGAAATTCAATAGAATGTCTTTTACATCACAGAATAGAAAGATGCAATAACAATACTCATATTCCCTGGTGACGAATACAATGTGAACTAAAGATACTTTTGTTTTCAAATGCAACTGTATACTTCCAACCTTCCATGCTCTTCGAAGTATTCGAAAAGTCATTTCTTCAGTGTTTTTCTTTTTGCATCCTTTGTGACATTCGCTTCTTGTGTATACATTCCCGAATCCCAAGGTGAATTTTCCATTCTCTTGTTGGCATTGCCGTAAAACACTTCGGATCTCGATTTCTGGATTATTCTTATGAGCCTTGGGGAAATTCCCAAAATACAAACTCTTCAGAAAAGAAAAGAAATCCTCTAAACAAAATTAAAACAAATATTTATTACGAGACCAAATTAGAGGAAACTGTATTGTCTTTCAAAGTTGTGTTTATCTCTATAAACATGACTATGTTTTTTCTCAGCTCTTCACAAAAAAAGAATAAGAATTGTAGAATTGCGTGCACTAGTTAATATATTTCTTTTTCTAATTTTTCGTTATTCCATGCTTTCAGTTTAAAAAGAAAGAAAAACAGTGGGAATAATTTTACTGAACAATCGTGTCACAGTTGGCGAATTAATTGGCGACAAAACCCAAGCATATGATTAAAAATTTCTAAAATCCGGATATGCATTTCGGCTGAATCATCCGATATCAATTGGAACAAAAATTTATTATAAATCTAACTAATCATAAAAACCCATATTTTATTTAATATATTTATCTCGCTGCGTTTTTGAGTTCTCGCGTTTACATATTTCTGGAAGAACAGACAGACAGATTGTCAACCCCTCATTGGATTCGGCCCAAAATTTGATAGGTCTTTACACTATAGATGTGTGCCCCTAACTCCATCCATCTATCTTTATTTTGCAGTTATTGTATTAAAATCTAATGAATGGCAGGACAGAAAGACAGATTTTCTCTGAACAGATTTAAAAGAAATCTGAAAATGTAATGCTATGAGCATGTATCAAATTTTTTTCCGTCTAGCTTAGAGTTTCTGAGTCTAGTTTCTCAGTTATATCTGTCATAGGCAGACGCACATTTTTTTCGAATAAAGGGAGATATAGAATGTAATTATTAATCAAAATCTCACGTTTAAATTTTATGCAATTACTATATTTTCTCTATACTATAAATGAAAGGAAGTAAACGTTTTTGAACTACTTCAAAATTGATACCTTAAAACTTTTTTCTACCTATATTTTTTTCTGACTTTGCTCAAATTACTTCGAAGATATTTTCTCCAAATTTTATTGAAGTGCAGATATTTGCATAAATTGAGTTATATAGACCTAATGTCATTGTCAGTTTTAGTGATAATTATTCAAACATAATCGCCATCGAAAATTAAATTTTCTCCAATACTTTTTAATCAAAATTATTAATCTTTATTGAAATGGCTTTTCAATTTGTACATTTTTGGAATTTTATAAATACATGCCTTAGTAAGATTGTTTCTATCGGTTTATAAATTATACAATATAGTGAAAATGCTAAATATTTTAGTGGAGATTTAGTTTTTGATATTCTTTACTTACATATCCGAAAAATATAGTTTAATATTAAATATTGTGAATAATGAAAGTGTGCTTTTCTATCGTAAATACTAAGAAAAGTTGAATGCCACTTAATTATAAATCTTCGAAATTAATATATATATATATATATTAAGTTTCCTAACAATAAACAGCTAACAAAAACATAGTATGATTTCAGCGTATTCGATCCGAAATTTTATATTTTAGAAATGTTATATCTCTGCATGTATATATATACCATCTAAACTTTAAATTCGTTACCAATTCACCATTCATCCTTTGTTGGAAAAATACAAATAATATATTTTTTTAAAAAAAAGTGAAGCAGAAAACCTGAATCGGCGTCATTTTGATCATATTTTCAAAATTATAATAGCTATTGTATTCTCCAATACAGGCATTTGAATCATTTTTATCTATCTTTTGTTCTCTTCGGAATATTTTATAGCATTAGAAATTGATATTACCTTAAGAGTCTGAAATACAAGAATCCTGGAAGAATATCTTTTGAATTCCGGAATAAAGAACGATACATGTTTAAATTCCCCTGCGACGAATGTAATGTGAACAAAAGTTTTTGTTTTTCGAAAAAAACAGCAACTGTTTCCTACTTTCGATAGTCTTTGAAGTATTCGGAAAACAGTTTCTCTTGTATGCTTCTCCTTGCATCTTTTGCGACTTTCGTTTCTTATGTGTACATTCTGCAATCCCCAGGTGAAATTCTGATTCTTTTTGCTTCTACTGCTGTCTAAAATACTTTCCTATCTCGATTTCTTGTATTATTTTTAAAGGTCGCGGGCCTTGGGGAAATCCATGAAACACAAACGCTACAAGATAGAGAACAAAAATTGTGGTAAACAAGGCCAAAGCAAACATTTAATACAAGTCCAATTTGGAGGAAGTTTTTCTGCCTTTCAAAATTAGGTATATCTCTAAAAACATAGCAGCAACACATTTTTTTTTCTTCTCTGAACTCTTGATAAAGATAAGATTTAGAAACTCACTTATATTTGTAACGTATTTATTTTTCTTTCTATTTCCAAAGTAAACAAAAATTTGATGAGCCATCTCAAAATTGAAGCTCCAAGATTCTTTGTTTGTTTAGATCCGTTATTTGATAATAAAAAAAAGTAATAATAATTTCTTTTTTTGCCGAGTCGGTACAAATTGCTTCGCTAGAAATGTTTGCAGTGTTCGATAGAATGAAGGCAATTATACGTTGAGTTTTGAAGATTAAATATTATTGCAATCACTTGTAAGTTTTTATGATCGTATATCTCAAATTATTTCAAATATTACCTTCATCTAGAATAAACTACTTTTTTTTATATTTTCTCGCATTAAAATGATGCACATCAAATTAACATTACCTCTATTTTTTGTTTGTATTATTTCTGCAGCATTGCTCTAAACTTTTAACTACCAATTGAAAAAAAAAAATCTTCAAAAATATTTGTTTGATTTTAATTTTCAGATTCGCAACGTGCACAGTTAAGAGAATTTAATTAAAAATTAAATGTCAGCTACAAAAATATTTTTTTTACTAAATTGAATTTCCATACGATTAATAAAAACTGATTAGAGCCTAAAATAAAAAATACAATAAAAATTAAAAGTTTAATTTGAAATATGAGAAATAAAATGGTATTTTAGTTTTAATATTTAGATGAGAATAATCTATTGAATTTAATTGGTATAATTCTCCATGTCTATGCGAAAAAATAATTTAACATTTATTAGAAAAATTATAAACTAAGTAATGATTTTGTCTTTATCATAAATCATACAACTGTTAAACAATGCTTATTCAACTGAGAAGTAAATTCAATGTATTATTAATATCAACGAAACTTTTTTCTATTTTCTTTGTGTTGCATAGATATAAGCATTTATCTTTAACTTGATATAAAATATTTGATCTAATAAGTAAACACTTGGTCGTTAATTTTTAGAACTTATTTAGATTTTTAATTATATTGGGTTGATAGCGAGACGAATATTTATCGAAGTTATTAATTATAAAAATAAATTTTAAACATATTATATTCAGAAATTTCTGTTTTCAAAGAAAAACGGAAGACATTAACTACTTTTCCAGTGCGGTGGCAATGAATAAGAGCAGACGATAAATATTTGCCTTTCAAATCGAAAGAGAATGATTCAATTGCGTTAATTGATAATTTTTTGTAGGAGTTTTAAGCAGTGTTTTTTTTTATTTTGCATCAAATTTTGTATATATAATTATTAATATATTTTAACAATTGGCAAATATGTGTGCTTCTTGGCGGGTCGGAGATCATAGTATAAAGTATCAATTGGCATCCATTTCGGTATGCATCTCATAGTTGGGAATAGGAAACTTCCAGATTGGTTTTTGGTTTCTACAGACTTGATAGATACGAAAATGGCGTGGTTATGCTTTCCTTATCGATGAGGAGACATGTCTCCTTCGGGAAGGGTTGTATCGTGACCGGTAATGACTCTTATAATTCACTCTTAGTTCCCACTAATGCTATTGTTTTCTTCAAGTCATTCATATTTTTCCATGTGCATTTGGCTTGATCGGAGTTGTCAGCTATAAATTTAACAACTGGCAATATGTTTTGGGGTTTTTTTCAATTCCTTTTATGATAAAATGGGTACAAGTTTGAATAATGGCTGTCTTTTAGTCATAGCTTTTTTGTAGAATTGTTTATTAATGTATATTAGTTAGACTAATTTTATAATTTAAAAAATGAAAATGTAATATGAACAAAAGTTATTATTGACCAGATGTGATAGTTATAACTGTAAGTATGGAGATTGATCAGTGTTAATATTTATGAATCAGAAACTGATTAGTGTTGATGTCTACCAATTTCTATTAAAAATAAAATCAACCTCATAGGAATGTTACTGTTTAAAAATTCGCCATGCTTACAATTAGAGTTGGCACGCTGTATACTCTTTTTAATAATTGTTTTTCTTCTGTTATAGTTTGAAGATAAATTGTTAACTATAATGAAGGATTTAATTGTCACCCATCACTTCTTAATTTATTGATAAAGTATATTTGCAACGTTACTTTGAAATGATTATAGTTAAGCTTGGAGATAAAAGGCCATTGAGTTGAAGCAGAAATTCTCATAAACTGACACATCATCAATACCATTTGTATATTTCCCATGGTCAAAAAATATAATGTCAGAGAAAATGACATTATATTGATATTATGAGATGCTTTAAACCAGAAAACTTCAATAAATTTAAATAAAGATTAAAATAAAATCTGCTATGCATATTTCAATGTATCATGTCAGAACAACATTTCTTGTACGGCCAAGCACCACGTGCTCGTGCGAGTTAAATTATATTTTTTATTCATTTTAATTGTTTCATTGAATGAGTTATTTAGTATTGCAAACGATGAAAAAAACTTTCTCTCGCATTTATTGTTTGAAAAAATAGCATATTTCCTGTTTATTTCATTTTGTATAATCACGTGCCCAAAATGACATTTTTCTAGGTTTTATTTTCTGTATCCATTAACTTATTTTTTTTAATCAGAGGCTTTTGTAAATGCGACGGCACCCCGTTATTAAAAGCTTATTTTTTGAGACTCTCGACAAGATAAAAAAATTTCAATTTTCCGCCTACGGATTTTTGGTGACATCATAAATTTCATTTCTAAAATAATATCATGTTTTGACATGATAAACGGGAAAATAAAATTTCAAAAATGATTTGATTAAAATTTAATTAACGAATAATTTATATTGAGAGTCATAGAAATGGGTTTAGATAATTAGGTTTTAATTCGTATGAAATAAAAAATAATGATATATTAAATAACAAATTGCAACTTATGTATGTGTTAGATATGTCTTGTAGCTTGAACAAAACTTATTGAGCTGTTTAGTCAGATATCAGATGGAATCTTTATAATTGTGAGCATGTGGATGAATCAGAAATTGATCAGTGCGTATTGATTAGTGTAAATGAATCAGTGTGTATGTGGATGAATCAGAAATTGATCAGTGCGTATTGATTAGTGTAAATGAATCAGTGTGTATGTGGATGAATCAGAAGTTTACCAGTGTGAATGGCGATAAATCATAGAAAAATCAGTGTGTTTGGATGAATCAGAAATTGAGTAATTCTTATCTAGATGAATTAGTAAATGATCAGTGTATATATGTATAAATTAGAAAAAGATCAGTGGAATGAACATCTGACGGATGGATAAAATAGCTCAATCAAAATTTCTTATTATATATAATCTGAGAGAGAGAGAGAGCCTATAATAAAGTCATAATTTCCTCATAACTAATCATTCTATTTTTTTCTACAAAGTTTTACCTGTCAGCTCAAAATTTATTCTAAGGATCTTTAAAATGACTTTTTTCAATTTTCACATTATCAATTTAAAATTTTACAGACATTAAGAGTAACACTATAGGAGATGACACACACAATTTTATTGTATTATATTAATTTATTTATTTATGTGTTAGGAGGGTTAATATAATATAAAATTAGCGATAAATAAAGTTAAGGAAAAAGGTCCCAGGCTCTCCAAATTTGTTCGAAAGCGCTCCAAATTTAATTATTATTCATTCTAACCCTTTTGGAACAAAAGTTGGGATAAATCTTGAAGTTTGAGTGCGAAATATCAAAATTAACCAATATAATACTTTAAAATTACTGGGTATTTAAAAGAAGTTTAAGTAGTTTTGAGTTATTACACTGGTTAATTTTAATATTTCATACTCAAACTTCAAGATTAATCCCAAATTTTGTTCCAAAAAGGTTAGAATGAATAATAATAAAAATTGGAGTGCTTTCGAACAAATTTGGGGAGCCTGGAACCTTTTTCCTTAACTTTATTTATCGCTAATTTTATATTATATTAACTCTCCTAACACATGAATAAATTAATATAATACAATAAAATTGTGTGTGTCATCTTCTATAGTGTTACTCTTAATGCCTGTGAAATTTTAAATTGCTAAGGTGAAAATTGCAAAAAGTCATTTTAGAGGTCCCTTTGTCGCCTAATGAAATCACAAAATCATGATGATACTTTTGCTGTTAGAAAAGTGAACAGTTTTGAATAAAGAACACACAAAACATACAAAAATATGGCAAATATGGTTTATTAATTTGTTTATTCAATTTTTTACAACACATTGTGGTTAATATAAAATTTCATTTTCAACTTTCAGCTATCAAAATCTGGAAGCCAGTCTGTCTATCTGCGCCACGTTGATCTGAACAGTGCCGGCACGTACAGATGTGAAGTCTCGGCAGAAGCTCCAGAATTCCAAACAGTGGAAGCCGAAAAGCCTATGAAGGTATTTGGTGAGTAAAAAGTTTCATAAAAATTCGACGTCTTCGCTTTGTTAAGTAAATGAATTAAGTACATTTTATCATGGCAAGATCGAATTATTTCAACACATGATTTCATTAGTTATATAAAAAACGATATATTACATTAATTATCATACAAGAAATGCTATATTCTTTAAGTAACGCATGATTATTCGAAAAAGAATCTGGGATCCTGGATTAGATACTTTAAAAAAATAATATCGTAATATTTTAATAGAATAGTACACGATCTTTTATAGATAATCCTATCATTTGAAGATCTCAAAATATAATAATTGTAAATCAATAAACGTAAATGATTCTCTTAACAATTTTAAATAATATGATACATTTGATAATAGAATTTGGGGGGGGGGTCATCTGACATTGTAATATGTTGAAAGCTGTATAAATGCTTTGACAACTGAACATTTTAAAATTGAACAGAAGTTACCAATTACTGAATCATTTTTAGAAAGTGGTTTTGCAAACCTAACGGATATAGATATGGTCTAGGGTAATTACCCCTTACAGATGGAAGGGACATGTGTTCTATGGGAGCGGTTGTGCGGTGGTCGATAATCATCCTTAGAACTAAACCTTAGTTAGAATTGAACTTTCCATTTCATTTCTCATATGTGTAGATAATATGGAATTTCCTTTATAATTTTCTTTTATCTGTCTCTTGATCTCCTATAAGTATACTGAGATTTCTGACTTTGAAAAATAATTTGATATGATTATATGCTAAAATACAAAATGTGTTCCCTTATTTTTATGACACAGTAGATGATGATACAGTTATTAAAAACAACGAAAAATAATTTGGTTAATGGGAATGAAGAGAAACACTATTTGATTGAAATTTATGATAGGATGCATATACTTCAATCAAACTATATGGGTGCCTGTTTTTTCCCTCAGTCTTTATGATTATGGTAATTGGTGTTGAGAACTAGGGAGACAAGAATATATCTCTATTTTCACTTATAAATTTAATTATCCTGGTATTATTTGCCCAGAAAGGAGGTTACTTTTTCATACTGTAAATATTTCGATACTTAAAATTCCTTTAGTCACCAGAATGGTATCGGATTCGAAGGTATGAGACGACGTTCTGTTCTATAAGTATGTTGAAGATGGAGGGTTGCAGCATCAAAACTTCAAAGATTGCGTGAGACCGATAGCAAACAAGTACCGTGAGGGAAAGGTGCAAAGAACTTTGAAGAGAGAGCTCAAGACTATGAGAAACTGCTCAGAGGCAAACGGGTGGGCCCTCGAAATCCTGTGGCGGGAAGATTCAGCCTCGTGGGGTGGACGTGCGATTGGAAACTGAATATCAACCGAATTTATGAGGTAGTCTCAAAATGGATCGCATTTTCAGCTTCGTAATATAATGACGAAGGGGGGGGGGCAATGTATACATTATTGGACATCTTTTTTCCATTGTTTTATTTTTTTAATTCTCTAAGGTTGTGTACCAATTACATTCATCTAAGGTATTGTAGTTTTGAGTTATCACTTTCCAATGCTAGAGAATCTGCAAACTAATAACGTCCCCTCAATTTATTATAAATTAGGTCGAAAACTGAACACGCATCTAAAATTCATGTTACAAATCTCTATACCAAATTACATTCAAGTGTATATCCTCTAATTTTTCCTTGTTCAAATTCTTATCTTTATTTATTTTGTACTAATTACGGCTCGGCCTACCTGATTGGATGTAAGGCCAGTCAGGAAATAGAAATTTCTATGTTAACATTCATATTAAAAAACAAAAATTAGAGAATTCTCTTTTCTTTATTTTGTAAAAAAATTGATGAAATCTATAAATATTGGTTTCAGATTTCATACTATTTTTTTTCTTCAGCTAAATATGTTTTTGCATTACTGTATTAATATAGGTACAGATCTAAGAAGAAATGCACATAATTTCAAATACATGTTTTTAGATTCAAGGAAGTCTTGATTTGTCAATAACGAGATAGTTTATTTTTACTGTAGCTATAATTGTTTATTTGTATAAGAGAAGGAATTAAACTGGACTTATATATTAAATTAAAACTAATTAGTATTATAAATAAGAATATCTCCTTCTTTTAGATTTGGTATATTAATTATCAAGTTTTTTAAATTTAAATAAAGTTATCTAATGCGTTGTATTTGTTATACAATAGCTTTTTGATCTCTAACTAACTATAGGATAAATACGTGAGTTGAATTCAGTGCTTAAACCTGGTGTATAAAGCATACATATTTTCATCTAAAATGAAACATTAACTATAACATTTTAATAATTTTGCCAAAAAGCTAATTTTTTATAATAAATTATATAAATAAAAAGGTAATAGATGATTCGCATCAACGCATTTTACAGAAGTTAAAAAGCTTGAAATTTAAATAAAACTTACATATCCAACTTAATATTATCGTAATTGAACTGGAAATTAGCCTTTGGCATGACAAAATTTTGAATTTCAAAGACTGTTAAAAATTTATTTTAAAATAGACGTCCCCTATCTAAACTTATTTATAAAGTATATTAAATATAATTTGAGCTTTCAAAGTGTGACTGCAATTGTCTTTTTCTCTGTCTGCGTCTGTGTTCTCGCTTTTCAATTCAATATGTGACTTATAACAGCGTAGACTGGAATTCCAAAGTTTCCTGTTAGGCAATTTTCTACCTCCGGCTACAATATATCCCCATATTGAAGCGCCGAGTGTCTGGAACATTTTATCAAAGAAAGACTCCAGTGATCAAAGAATCATTTTAATAAAATGTATCTTTGCAAAATATCTTTCTCAAAGGCAAATTTGGAATATCGATTTCAAATTCATATCGTTCTGCTCCTTTGCCTGTTCCTGAAGTATGCAAAGAAGATCTTGATTTATTTTTGAAAGAAAAGGACGTTATGTTTCTTTTTTGAAAGACGCACTGTAGAAAGTTGAGAAACAAAATAGCATTCGGAAATCTAACCGATAAAAAAACCATAGTTTTTTAAATAATTTCATTATTTTAAGATTGACATTTGCCTGATTTTCTTAATATTTATACAGAGAGTGTCTTAAAAAGAGTATACTTAATTCTAATAAAAAATATAGAAATAATCAACACTTTATAATTTATTTAGTAAAATATTATAATAGAAAAAAATATTCAACAAAGTTTCCTAATTGAAATCCATATAAATAAAGTATAGAATACACTCTATTAGCCCAAAATGCCTAACAACAGGATTATAATACTTTTACGATATTGGCCGATATTAAGAATATCAAAAAACATCGCGGATATATCGTATAATAACTTTTGTTAATAGTATTCTACTTACTGTATTCAAATTATTGAACCTTAATCTTTAGATTGTGCAGTAGGTACAGGCTGTATTTGTTGGGATATGAATGTCTGAAACATTTTACCTGGGTATGTCTTTTGCTCCTTGTAAACGCAACTAGTCTCGAGCTGTAAACGTTACCTTCTTGTTTCCCTAAAACATAAACACATTCGATTTAGATCGGGAAAGTAGGGAAGGAATTGAATATTACTTCTTCGTCTTTGCCTATTATTTATCAGAATTATTTCAAACTATTTCTTTATGTTGTGATCATTAGAGGAATTCTGATGCATATTTGATATACTTAACATTATATTTTATTTACAACTTAAGGCTTGCATCATTATAAAGATTCAACATTTGCGATATTCCTTTTGCATGCACTAATAACTATTTTATATTTTTCAACGTAATACATTTATTTTTTAGTGCTTTGAAATCTTAGAAAAACTTGTATGTTTGTAGTTCCTAAATTTACTGCATATTATGTTTTGTTATTAAGAGGATTTTACAATAAATATTATCCAACAAAAATGTTTAAATGATCACTGCCAATATTAGTCAGACTAAACACGTGTTTAATAGTTAATACACCTTTTCTTTTCTTTTTTTTTCCATGAGCAGTATTGGTTTTTAAATGTCAGAGAAAAAAACATAGTTCAAAATCCACTTTCAGTACTTTAATTTTTAGCAATTTTAAGGCAAAAATTTAGACTGGATCTTCATTATTACTATCATCTAAAATAAATTATAAAGCATTTTTATCTCAATTAGCATAATATTTTTAACTGCACTTTTCTTAGAGTCAAAAAACTGCTCAAGACACCCAAATTTTTTAAAGTAAAATTCAATAGACTGTTAAATTTAAAGCTATCAAATATAGTACAAACAGGGTGTGAATAAGAAACTAGGATACACTTTTATAAAAGAGAAAATTATTTTGATATTTTGTCTATTTAAAAAAAGAAACGCCGGCTTGCTGGCACATAGGTAGTGCATCTTCCTCGTGTTCGGGGAGTCCAGGATTCGAGTCCTGGTTTGGACATGGTTGTTCTTCTGTGTGCTATCTGTGAAGTGTGTGAATGTACCTCCCTGTAAAAAGGGGCCGTGCAAGCGAATGCGGAGAGTGTGTAGCAAAGTCGTACTCTTGGCCCTAGTTGGCGCTACTCAAATACAAGAGACGCTTCATTCGGCTTAAATCTGTTGCTGGGTTCAGTAGCGGGCTTGTCCATGACAAGTGCTATTTGACACAACAACAACAACAACAAAAAGAAACAGCTTTGAAGCTGTTATTTCATCTCAAAATCACCAGAAAAATAATCATTATATGTAATTCCGATGCTATAGAGTGAATTGTCTTTTCTGTTCGAATCAAAGTTGTCATTAATGAGAAAATCATATTTTGTTTCATTTTTATGAAGATATTCAAAATAATTTATGTCTACATTTAACAGTTCTTTCATATGCGTGCAAGTAATTCGCGAATAAGTCTTGCAAGAAACGGCTTTCCGATCTCTTAATTGACGCCCCCCCCATTCCCGATAATTTATATCGGCCGATGGAGTCCCCGCGCTGCGTGATTTGTAATCAGGAGGCTTATAAACGAGGGACGAATCGGCCAGGGAGAAATTCTGTAATCTTCCTATTATCCTCATAATGGCCATTCGGGTCCTATTATTCTCCAACCTGCACCCCGGACTGTCCGGGGATCAAAATGAATCCGTTGCTTCCGGCAGGACGGTGGGGAACTTTCCGGGGATCGCTAATAGCGGATGTTATAACAATAAACTCGAGAATAAGTGGATTATTTTGATCAAATTAAATGATAAACACTCCCGTGAAAATGTTGCATATTGCATATGGTTAAATTAGTGTAATACTTCATATGTTTTTGCGTTTTTATTAAGAAACAATTAATATATAAAAAAGTTTGCCAATTTCTACTTCGGTCATTTTTTTTATTTTAGTTACTTTTTATTAAATAATTACAATAATTACAATTAATTAATTTAAGTCTAACTGTAACTTTTTATTAATAGTTACAATTAGAACTCGTATTCTTCACGTCAAAAATTACGGAAATTCTCGCATTTTCCCGATACAGTTACTGCCTGTTTATTTCAATTTTCATTACAAACTGCTAAAATTTAAAGTATTAAAAATAATTACATTTAATTAATAAATTAATATTTGAAAAAAACTGTATTAACATCGAGTGTCATCCACTACAAGTTTTAAAAAATGCATTTTAACTTGAGTGGGTGAATAATAAGTATTTTATTAACGCTTAAAAATTTGAACAATATATATATGGAAGAAATGTGAACTAATGGCAAGAATTAAAAAAGAGTCGATACCTGTCCGCCAAGGTGATTTCCTTCATTTCAAAGTCTTTAAATTTGACTCTATATTTTCTCGGAGATTCATTAAATCTATTGTATTGAAAGTGAAAGAACGCATTAATGAAACATATGGAATGCTTCGAGAGAACCATTTAGTAATTTGTCGTGACAAAAAAGATACACGTTGAAATTTAATGAAGAATTCTTGCTATATTTTTAAATAATTTTTAGAAATTTAATAATTAAATTTATAATAAATCGTTTAAATATTTATAATGCTCTTCTTTGGAAAGGCTTTACGCCAACAATTTTCGTCACACACTAATCGTTCTAGCGTCATCTGTGGTTTTTCAAATACGTTAATCAATTTGCGCAAGGAAAAAAGTGGGTGTTGCCATTAAAAAAATTCCTCTCTGTAACCGGGATCATGAGCTCTGTGTTGTTTAGAATCATCAAAATCTCCAGCTAATACTTCAAACAACCATGTCAAATTTTGGTTCGATTGGTTGAATGGATAGGCCTCTAGGGATTCATATATGGGGAAGTTTTTCTTGACCACCCTGTGTGTGTGTATAAAGATTAGTGGGAAATAGGACAAACAATGGATAATTCTGTATATCAAAATCGCATTGTTGTCGAACGGATTATATTCGCTATTTGAATTTGCAACAATATAAATCTTGCGGCAATTTTGGAAGTTATCATCATAGAACACCAACATATTCCTGAAGTCGAACTTACTTACTCAAGTTTCATTATATGAGCAATTCAAACATCAGTCTAATAGCACGGTATCCTAAATTTAACTCTAGGCCAGGAGGTAAAAGATACATTCATTGATATCGTTTCAATATCATTTTATTCATTTCAGGCGCATGTTTATAATATTTTAAGGAAATAAAACTATTAATTTACGATACGAGTTTCATAACTCAATATTTTTGTAAATATTATAACGAAATTCAATGTATTTAAATCAATTATTGTTATGTTGTTGGTGGTGTTTCAAATTATCTCTGACGCATCGGCGAATTTAAACCGAATGAGTGTCTCTTGTTTCGAAGTTGCGCCAACTAGGGGCAAGATTACGACTTAGCTACTCTTTCATTCCATTCACTCGTACAGCCCCTTTTTACAGGGGAGCATATTCACACACGCTACAGATAGAACATTATCCCCTAATAGAGACTCGAACCCAGAGCGCGCAGATCACGGGGAAGACTCAATACCCTTATGCCAAAAAGGCGGCTTTATTATTATACATTTAATCACATTTAATAATAGAACCTATCGATTATTTATTCTATAAATCTGTCTTGATGTTTTAATTTATGGTTTTACTTTTTAATTATTTATCCATTAATTTGATGTTTTTATTACTTTTCAGTCTTACCGACGGAAGGACCAACAATTACAGGAGGTCGCTCTAAATACAGGATCGGGGATACTGTTCACGTGAACTGTACATCATCCAAGTCGAAACCAGCAGCTACTTTGAGATGGTACATCAATGACGAACTGGTATGTTAAAAATGATAATTGATTATCAGAGTACATTGAATAATATAGATTTAACACTATAAATTATGGGATCTTCTTTGAGCTGAAGATACCCCAAAAGGTCATTTGCAAAATTTCAATGTATGTCAAGTACGCATCAAAAATCGTTTCTAAAGTAGAATAGAGGATAAAAAACATTCAGCGGGAATGGTCTCTCAACAATATTTTGGAAGACACTTTTGTAATAATAGAATTCTAAAGAATATCTTGCACAACATTTGGATACAATAGTTAGAAAATATTGCACTTTGGCGTAAATTTGGCATTTTTGTGTAATCTCTGGCGAGGGGTTTGGCGATCAATCCATACCATGCGTTTAATACTAGTATTCAAAAATCGAGTTTACGTTTTAGAAACGTTTTTCCCAACTGATTCAAATAAAAATTTGATACAAAATTAAACTTATAATCACAAAATAGCATACCAATTAAAGCCATTGTATATTTGAGTTATTACGTTTGCATGTTCCTAAATGTACAGACTAATAATGATGATTGACAGAAAATTTGACAGATATCTTTACTAGATGTTAATTCAATTTATAGAAATTTATCTACCTAACTCACTTTGTTTTGTTAAATTATATTATGTTATTATCATGTTAAATTATATTTGAACAGCCGAACAGACAGACAGACGAACTCTGAGGAGAGTTTGTTCAAGATTTAATAGAAAGCTACAAACGTTTTTGCGCTGTCTTTATCAAAGATAGGAATTTCACAAAACTGGATTTTTGAATGCAGGAATGTCTGAAATATAAATATTTGTTGAAATTTTGAGCTCGAATTTTTTTTATGGTTACTTTTTTTCTCTATATTTCATATATGGGAAAGTACAATAATGTGTCACTGAACCTGAGTTGTAAAATAACGAACTCTAATTTGTACAAAACCGTAAATTTATATGCGAAGTATGAGATATCTTAAAAGCAAAGAATAGTCAAGAATATTTTAATGCACTATATTTTAGTAATTAATTGCACATATCACAGGTACATATATATAAACATCATCAGCATTAAATGTGTCATTTGTTAACAGTTTCTGAAGTTATATTCCATGAAACCCATCATTCCATCACCGCTTCTTCCGTTGTGGTCTTATTTTAGAGTTTGTTCATAGAGGGCACTAGATAGTACAGTACTCGGACTTACAACTTATTAAATCTGTACAGAAACTTCAATCAGGAATTCTAACTTAGACATTACCGTAGTCATTGAATCATTATTCAAATATCATACTTATCACAAGGGTCCAGGATATCTTGGTTGGTAGAGATTTGGAATCGAACTCCTTTGGCTACGAGTTCGAAACTCACCGGCCGAAAGATTCCCCGAGTGTGTGGTGGCTGGTGCTCGTTAAATTTGTCGTGGTAGCTCAGTCTTCCATATCGAGATTAATACCACTGGGGGTACTGGGTCAGAGGTGATCGTTCTCTGTTCCGGGTCTAAATTACGATCTGAGATGAATGAATGTAGTCCACCTCCTAAAAAGGGTTGTGACGTGTGTGTAGCTAAGTCGTACTCTCGGCCCTAAAAGGCGCTACTTGTCAAACAAGAGAAAATATATCAGGCTTAAAAAATCTACTGATGTGTCATCAGGTCTTGTCCATGACAAGTGCCATAAGTAACAGCAACACCAACTTATCACAAAATAATTATCATTTAACCTCGAAATAGTTCATTATTATAACTAATCTAAAACAATTCTATTAGTTAAAAAGTTTATTACGAGTTTTTGTAGCTTATATACACCAAAGGGTTTCTAAAAATGAAAAAGTAGATTTTTTTTCGTTAATTTTTATTTTCGTATGGAGCTATAATAATACTTCCGACATAAATTTTGTAAAATGTGACGCAAATATGCGTCCACAGCTGCTATGCTGTCATCTGAGGAACTTTTTCCCAGCACCCATTTGACTGATATTTGGTATTGTATCATTAATCTTAGTTGTTCTCAAGTGCTTTGTCGTTCTTTATCCCATTTATCCTCTAGTGATCTTTTTTCAGGATCTAGATTATTATTTTTTTTGCCGCCAATACTTTCGCTTTTGCTTTCTTTGCTTTTCTTCCGCAAAAAATTTTGCTACAGCTTATAGTTAGCTTTTCACGCCATTATTTTTTTCTATGGAATGTAATATGAGGCAACTCGGAAAGAGGAGAAAAAATAAAGCCTGCTTTCATTTATAATACATTTCCTGGTGGTTCAAATTATACATAATGTGCTGATTTAATTTTAGGAAACGTGGGGTTTTCGCAACTAATTCAGAAAAAAAAGATCTTGTCATTTAAAAATATATTAATTTAAGAAATCCAAAAAGAGAAAAATTGGTTTCATGATCTATTTACAAAATATCTTTTTGGTTATAAAATTTTTCATTAACTGGTTTCTTATATGCTATAAACTTTTATGAACATTTAATAAAAAATAAAAAAGGGGGTTAGGAAAACAAAAGCAAATGCATTCTTGTATTTATTTTATTGAACTTATTCATATGAAATAAAAATAATTCATATCTCTTATTTAGTTTCCATGGAGATCTTGATCTAAAATGTTGACAAATTTGGCAAATTTTTTACAGCTTCGCAGTATTATTCTATGTTGTGAACGGAAAAACTCATGCCAAAAACTATAATCCCATATCCCTCTGTCTTTAAACTAGATATCTAAAAAAAGCGAGAATATGATTAATGAAATTATATATATAATGTAACCATTCTAATCGTGTTCCGAAAGTTAATTTTTAAACTTTTAGAGATAGGGATAAAATTATAGTTCAAAAGATTTTCTGAATGACAATGAGTGAAAAAACACAAAATAAAATTATTGAAATTTACTATAGAAAAACATTATGGTCAGCAGGGCCTAAATGTCTCATTTATAAAAAAAACCTCGAGACGAAAAGTCTTAGTTTTCTGCAATCATAACTAATCAAATTGCGTGGCTCCAAATATCGTTATGCTGTCGTCGTGTTCCGCTTTGCAATGGAAAGGGGTGCAGTAGTTTCTGAGGATATGAACTCCAGAGCACCCGAAGACAGAATTATGACTTCTAGCTCACACACGTCACAAACCCTTTTTGCCGAGTGAACTTAATGCAGGCATCCACGGATCGTACTTTAGAGCTGTTACAAAGAACGGTCACCTCTGACCCAGTCCCCCCCAGTGGTATTACTCTCGACATGGAGGTCTTTGCGACCACGACCGATTTAACGAGCGCGTCACACACACTAGCAGAGTCTTTGACCAGCGATGTTCGAACTCGCAACCCATAGAATACGAGTCCAGCGCTCCACCAACCAGGCTATTCAGGCCCCAATAGCTTCATTTCGAACGCTTTTAGACCATTCAACAATTCACCGTTTCACCTCTAAACATCAGTAATAAACAAAAAAGACATTCTATATTTAATTAACTTATTGCTTTTATTATGTCAATTCTACAGATATATTCAGTCTTAATGCGATAATATATCAAAATTTAGTCGGAATTAGTTATATAAGAAACTCAGAATAATCAAATCAAATGTCTTCCATACCAATTGTTCATTAATTTTAACCGATTCAATCAGTGAAGAATTTTAGATTGAAGTATGGAAGACTGGCCCTTAGAAGATTATCCAATCAATGGATTCCATTTCCACAATATGCATGGAATTTCTGTATAAATTTGTATTAGAATTTAGGCGAACTACGACATAGAGAGGTTAATATATGTACTTATTTCTATTGTCCCTGCAATATATCCTCAAAAAACGCATACCATTGCAAACCTTATTCTATAACTATCGTTCTATCTTATATGTATTGGAGCTTGGTGATCTTGGCATGAACTAAATATCGCCATCTAAAAATACCAAAAGTATCTAATTTTCTTCATGGCACCTAATTTTATTATTGAGAATTGGATTTATGAATTTACAAACTTTAACACACGACTTCGTACGCTTGGAAATTGTGATGTGTATATGTGAGAACTGACGATCTGGTCGCAATGTAAAATGCTATCAAATCGTATCATTATGGGGCTGTTGAAAACAGTCTGATATGATGTAATCAAGAAATTAGTAAAACATTGAAAGATATGAGGGAAAATATCAAAATATATTTTTGAAGTTCGTGTCGATAATCAGAAATCACTGCGCATGCTTGAATTATCTACCGCAGTTAGGGTAAAGCAATACAGATTAGAAATGTTTAATTTCTTTATTCTGTTTTATTTGAATTCAAAAGCACTTCAAAACGAATCCGTAAGACCGATTAATTAACAACGTTTAATTTTAAATGCAACAAACACTAAGAAAATAAACAGAATCGTTTAAAATAATTGGTCAAAAACATGTTAAGCATAACCACATTATCTGGGGGGGGATCAACTAAAGTCTTCTCATTTGCTAGTGGGTAAATGAAGACTTTAGGCGTGAATGTTTTTAATTAATAAAAAATTAACCACTCAACTATCCGGAATAAATGGTAGCCTATGTCCTATTCTAGATTATAATCTATCTATGTGTTAAATTTCATCCAGTTTCGTTCAGCTGTTCTGGCATGATTGAATCCCATCATCCTTCCATCCAAACATTCACAATAGTAAATATAGATCACCATATGCAAACAATACCCCTGACATAGCCAGAAATCATGCAGAAAACTTTATCGGACCACTGAGGAACCCCCCCCACACACACACACACCACACCACCCACCGAGCACGAAGGAACAAACGACATTTGCAAACAACTAAGAATCTTCAAGAGAAAACGAATTTTGGTATAGAAAAAATATTGTTGTTATTGTTACTTATGGCATTAGCCCATGGACAAGACTCCGCTGATATAGCAGCAGATTTAAGCCGAAAGAAGCATCTCTTGTTTTTTGAAGTAGCGCCAATTAGGCCAAGAGTACGACTTAGCTACACACTCACCACATTTGCTTGCACACCAACTTTTTACAGAGGGGAGCACAGTCACACATCTCACAGATAGCACACAGAAGAACAACCATGCTCGAACCCGGGGCTCCCAGAACACGAGGAAGACGCGCTACCTCTGTGCCAAAAAGCCGACAGAAAAAAAAATTACATATCAAAATTTGATACTTCAAAAATGTATGAATTTATTACCAGGAAGGCTTACCTGTATCAAATTTTGGATCAATTCAAATGATGGATAAAACTTTTGCCAATTTGTTTATTCCCTTGCTTTTGTAAGAAGTAAATCGAAAACTAGACAAAGCAGAAGATTTCATTTTGAAATTTGGGCCTGGCATGAAAAGTGTAATCTATGCCCAGTAATGATTTCAAATGAAAAAAGTGTAGATTTTTACACTTTAATTCACTATTTTACGAAAATAAATACAACATGCGCATTAGGATACATAAATACACGAAGTTATCTAGAGGCATTTTTGTTGCGTTAATAAAATATACAGAAAACATTTAGCAAATGGAACAGCTCAAAACGTTCATGGATATGGTTTACAATATAGGGTGTTCATTAATTATTGTCGGGGTTTCCGTACCTCATAACTTTCTAATAAAAAATATTTCGCAAAAACTGATTATGTATTCGTAAATTACAACTCAAAGAGTTTTATTAATGATATTAAAGTGCACAAAAAGCTTATTAAAAGCTTTCACAATTTGCACTTTGTAGCCAATCAGCTGAAGACGGTTATAGAGAACGTTCCATATCGTCTTACGCGGCATATGTAAATGCACAGCTGACTGTCTCGTTGATTTTTCGTGGACTGTAAGTAAACGTTTCTTTGATGGGATCAACATTTTCCTGTGAAGTGCTCAGTCTTCCCGCTCCCTTTTGGTGTAGAACGCTACCAGTTTCCTGAAATTGCGTTAACCAGCGTCTGATAAAATTATTCAAGAATGATCTTTCTTGTACGTTGATCTTGCGACGTTGAGTAGTTATGACTGATTTAGTTTCGGAAAACCACGATACACACATTGCTCTTTCTTGCACGGTCGCCATTTTTATGTATGACGTCATAATTACCCAGACTGCAAATGCGCCAAAATTGCATTGTTGTCACGTAAAATCCTTTGAGCTGTAATTTACGATTACGTAATCAGTTTTTGCGAAATATTTTTTATTCGAAAGTTATGAGGTACGGAAACTTCATAAATGCATTAATTATTGTCGGCGTGACTATAATTAATGAACACCCTGTATGTTTTTATAAAAATCATTCGTAAACCTGCGAAGACTTAAAGAGTTGGAATTTGAAAAAGTTTTCGAAAATTTCGATTTTGTTTTTCTTATTTATTCGCCTAATAAATTGAATACTGTTTTGGGCTACTCTTGAGAATTTACTTTTCTTTTATTATTATTCTTAAGGCAGCATCAACTGATGACAGTTGGATTTAACTGCTCTAAACTCTGCTGAAATTTTAAGTTGACATAGGTAATTTTATTTAACCCTTTGAACTCCGATGGTGCTTCTGACTTACCATTCAAAATTGGGCATCCTTTTAAAGCTTCGCTTAATTATTTTTTAAATTTAATTATTAAAAACGCCTACATAATGGTTAAGACATGTAGATTATTTTTTTAAGAAATTCGACTTAAAATAATAATTATGTATATTTATTTTTTATAGCGATAAACAAATCTTTGTGTTAGGTGAATAATCTTGCATCTAATTATTTTTCGGAGTGCAAAGGGTTAAAGTACTAAGTTGCAGAACTACAAAGTTTCCTACACACAACTCCGATATTCTTAGACTTTTCCCCCAAACATTTTACTATTTGTTTAGCTGTAATCCATTTTTTAAAGATTGCCCAGATATTTTTATTTCAAATTTTCTAAATAAATTGATTGACTTCCATTTGAATTTCTACATTTGATTTTTATTTCTGTATTTCAAGTAGTTGAAAGCATATTTTTGGAAATCTGATTGAAATAAATTCATTTTTTCATTCAGATTTCAATGAATGGATTTAATGGAATAGATTTAAATTATTTAGAAAAGTTAAGAAAAAACAATATTCCTCCTTTAAATTGATTTATAATTTTAAAAGACTCTTTCTTGTGAATGCTTTGATTCCTATCTCCATAAATTTAATGACAAAAAAAGTAAATTGGGAATTTAATATTTACCCAAGATTTTTGTCAAATTGCTTTATCTTATTTGCACTGAGTTATTTGAATTGTTGAGACTGCGGTTGAAAATAAATCAATTCACTATTTAAAACCAATCGTTTGAAAAAAAACATTAGTAAATTCGAAAATCGTTTGAACTCGGGTATTTATAATGTTTATCTTTGAAAAAGCAGTATGTATTTCAATAAATTTATTCATGCATGTAATTGCCATTTTATTCATTTACTTTTCAGTTTGTCAGAAATCAAAACGTGGATTTTTTTTCATCTGCATTGTAGCATTCAGTGAAAATATTTAAAAATTGGCAGTTTAAAAATAATTTAAAGAGAAAATAGAAACGGCATCATTTCATACATTCTTACAAAACATGGATACCTTCGAAATTCAGTGAAAAAAACGATTTATTTTTATTCTATTTTCATTCCCTAAATGGATAAAAAATTTATGGAACTTAATTCGTTACAAAACTTTGTGCTTGTTCTAGAATGAAAATTTTCAAAAAATTTTGGGGAAATGTTATAAAGCTTTATAATTTTCTTAGTTGGATCCAAAATCGGTTGAATACAAATTATTTATAAAATCATTTAACCCTTTGCACTCCGAACAATAATTAGATGCAAAATTATTTACCTAATATACAAAGATTTGTTTATTTCTGTGAAAAATAAATATACATAATTCTTTTTAGTCGAATTTCTTTGAAAAATTAATCTACATCTCTTAACCATTATGTAAGTGTTTTTAACTATTAAATTTAATAATTAAAATATCAAAATGATGCGCAATCTTGAATGGTGAGTCAGAGGCACCATCGGAGTGCTATGGTTAAGTTTGTAGTCAGCTTCGTATTATAAAGTTATATTTATTTTGGAAGTCGTCCTTCTCACATTTCAAATCAGACATCTATTAAACACATTTACTCTCATAAAGCGGCACGGGCTGTGTTTATTTTTGACATGGATTGAAAAAATTCAATATTTATATTAGCGTTTTTCTTATCCATAAATCGTGCTCAGTATCCGATGTCTATAAAACATCATTCGTTCGGTTATCAGGCTCATATTTCAACAAGGAGGGCATTTAATTATAATAATTTGGTGCTTTTTTTCTGTCTTCAGATTAGTTCTAAAACCGAATAGAGCAATTAATATTTAGCTCAATGCTTTGCTTTAGATTTTTATATGTGTTTCTGAATAATCATAGTTATATACAAGAAGAGAAAAAATTAGATATTTTATCCCTTAAAGAGTTTAATTTAAAGTAAGACTTAAAAAAAAACTAAATAGCATGCTCTAAATATATATTCATTTAATCTGTCATTTATTTAATTTGTTACATTTACTATCTAAAAATATAAAAGGTGTCAAATTTAAGATGAAATTGAATTAGATCCTTAATTCTAATTCTAAACTTATATGCAACATTAATGTTTTTGGGTTATTGAGATTGAATTATCAATTTAGTGTACAAGAATAAGTCAATTTTCTGGTCGATCTGAAGGAAATCGTTTATTCTAATCACTTGTAAAAAGTATTATAATTGTTATTTTTGACTTTAATTCTTTATTGTTAAGACTAAAAATTCTGCAACTTATATCTGCTTGACAGAGAATCTTTTCAGAAAATACAACCTTTTATTTTAAATAAAATGTACCAAATTGTTCTTAAAAAGATTTTTTTTTCGCTGTAAGCATTACTCTAAGCAAACGTCTAATGAACTAGTTTCTATAAGCTTACCATTTCATAACATGTACTTTCTGTAAATTACAATGATTGTCACAGTTAATTCGGCAATATTTCAAGAAATTTTATAAAGTGTATAGAGAAAAAAATTTAATTCGATTCAAATTTAGGTCAACAAAGAAATATTTTATTTTAGTTAATTTTTATTAAATAATATTAATTAATATAAATAATTTATGAAAAAATAAATGATTTTAGTAAGAAAAGAACTCGCATTCTTCACCTTCACTTAAAAAATACCAAAGTCGTTGCATTTTACCGATAGCGTTACTGACTGTTGATTTCAATTTTCATTTCAAACTTCTAATTAATTAAATTTTAATTAAGAAAAGAATATTTGGAAAAACAGGATTAATATCAAGTATTATCCGCTGCAAGTTTTTTTAAAAAAATGTATTTGAACTTGAGTAGAGGAATACTAAATATCTTATTAACACTTTGCTGACCGGTGACAAATTAACTCGTCATTGCACTTGCATTATCTGTTTCAATTTATAACACCGAGGGCGATATAGAACATTGCAAAAACTTGGCGTATCGTGTTTAGTCTTGTCCGCTCTATAACAGAAAAATTACTTTTCCTAGTATTTACATTTTTATTAGAATTTTAGTAAAATTCCAAAATTTCAACCATGACGGAACGTATCGGCGAAGAACTTTTTGATGTTCCAATTCAACAAAATTCATTGGAGTTTTTTTAGAACGTTTTACTTTCATATTCAATTACAAAAAAGTAGCCGGTGACATGACATAGTTTCTGTGTAAAATTGCCGATCACCAAAGGGCTAATGATTGAAAATTTGACCAAGATATTATATAAAGGAGAGTGTGAGATAATAGTAGGAATTGAAAAATAGATGGACTAATGATACCTTGAAAAAAAAAACCCATTTTGACAGTTGACAGGCTTCTCTGTTTCCAGACGTAGTCGTTTTGAAGTTGCAGGAATTAAACCTTTCTCATCCGTTTCAGGCCACGTCGGACAGCGAGTTGGAGCATTCGACCACCCTGCACTCGGATGGACTCGAGACTTCCAGCCTGAGCCTGAAGTTCACGGTGAACGAGATGCACTTCCGGCGGGGCAACATGAAGCTGAAGTGCACGGCCACCATCTCCCGAGTTTACACCATGAGCAACGAGGAGCTCGTCTTTGGATCCGGACTGCGCCAACAGGCCTCCGGGCTGCACATCACGGAAAAGAGCAGCCACGGTGAGAAATGTTGTTAATCAGATATCATTTTCTGAATTAGGACGTAATTTGGATCTTTAAGTATCACTTCCTCTTAGTCTGAAAGAATTCAATCAGTATTGTAGCATTCTTTTGACCGATGAAGACGAAGCACTCTGTATTCCCAGAAGCAATATAGTTGCAGATTAACCCTGTGTCTTCAGGGTCACTATTCAAAATGGAGCATCCTTTTGACGTTTTATCTATTCATTTTTTAATTTTTATTGTTAAAAATGCCTACAGAGTGGTACAATGATAATGCATGTATATTTTTCGAAACAAGACCTTGTATTAGGCGACTTTTTGCATCGAATTACTCTTCCAAGTTAGAAGAGTTAAAATGCCAGCTTTCTGGCACAGAGGTAGCGGGTCTTCCTCGTGTTCGAGTATCGGTTGAACATGGTTGTTCTGTGTTCTATCTGTGAGGCGTGTGAATGTCCCTCTCCCCTGTAAAATAATCCGGGCAAGTGAATGTGATGAGTGTGTAGCTAAGTCGTACTCTTGGCCCTAGTTGGCGTTACTTGTAAAATAAGAGACGCTCATTTCGGCTTAAATCCGCTGACGTCCATCAGCTCGCTTGTAATCATTAATAGCACAGTGTGACATTAGTAACAGCAACAACAAGAGGGTTAGAATAAATTTTATACACTGGTGTGCAAAACTTAAGCAACAAGTGGTTTTTCGGCCACAGCTCCCCAACAAAGTATAAGATAGCCATGAAATTGCAGTATAATATGCACGTAATTCAGTAGAAAGACTACTTGTATGCAAATTTTAGAAATAAAACGTCGTAGGTGATGTAAGTGTACGTAAACCTTGTGGGTCGGCGCGCGCAGGTCAAAGCTGTGATAAAAGGATGAAGAGCACCGTAGTTAAAGACATTCGCTGCAAGTGCAAGTGATTTGTTTTGTGAAACACGTCTTCAAGAAATCATTTAGACGACTTTACTCGAGGAAGAATGATTGGGAAGCTTGAAGAGGGGCGTAGTGTGACCAGTGTCGCCGAAGAGTTCGGGATCAACAAAAGTGTTGTTTCTCGTGCTTGGAATGTCTTTAAAACTACTGGTACAGCTGTTCGGAAGGTTGGTGGTGGCCGTCCAAGGAAAACAACACCAACAGATGACCGTTACATTGTCGTACAGGCGAAAAGAAACCGTTTTCAGTCAGCGAGCGCCATATCTCAGCAACTGTGCACAGCCACAGGACGACAAGTATCAAGATTTACAGTGGCCAGACGCCTTCACAAAGGTGGCTTATTTGCTAGATGTCCTGAACGCTGCATACCTTTAAAAGTTAGCCATCGGCGGCACCGTTTAGAGTGGTGCAGAGAACACGAAACCTGGACACCTCATCAATGGAGTCGTGTCCTCTTCACAGATGAGAGTCGTTTTAGTGCTACAAGCGATTCTCTACGTCAGTTGATCTGGAGAGAGGTTGGAGCTCGATTTCATCCCAATAACATCGTGGAAAGAGATCGTTACGGTGGTCCTGGAGTTCTCGTCTGGGGTGGCATTATGTTGAACGGGCGGACTGAGCTTCAGATCTTCGACCGAGGTTCTGTAACTGGAGATCGCTACTGCAATGAGGTAATCCTACCCCACGTGCGTCTGTTTCGAGGGGCCATTGGACCAGACTTCATTTTTATGGATGACAATGCACGGCCACACCGTACTGCTAATGTTCAAGAGCTACTGGAAAGTGAAGATATCAGACGAATGAATTGGCCAGCTTACTCTCCAGATCTAAATCCCATAGAGCATGTGTGGGATGCATTAGGGAGACGTCTTGCGACACGACAGTATCCTCCTGGTAACACCCATCAGCTGAAAGATGCGTTAAAGGAGGAATGGAGACGTTTACCCCAAGAACTCCTGGATAATCTGGTGCTTAGCATGGAGAGACGATGCCAAGCAATAATTGCAGCAAGGGGAGGGCATATCCCATACTAGAGAACATCTGCCAGTTGTACTTACGCTTCTTCAGGCAATAATGTGTACCGCCACTATATGTCAAATAAAGCCTTTTTTTTGTTCCATACCCTACTTTAAGCTTTATATTCATTTCTGCGCCATTATTCTTTCACTATCGTTTAAGTACAAAATAATGTACATCATATTCAAATTTCATGTCAATCGGTTGATTTCTTGTAGAGTTATGACAAAAAACGCACTTGTTGCTTAAGTTTTGCACACCAGTGTATTAAAAATCTTTCAAATGAAGTAAGATTCTCATTATTGTATGATCGTACAATCAAAGGATGGGTTAAATGTTTGATACAGAACAAGTCTCGTATATATTCTCTCTTTCCTTAAGTATTTATTTTCCCGGGAAAATTCGAATGAGGATGATGCTTCTAGCATGGTACTTGGATCTTGCCACCCTAAAAGATCAGGATTAGGCTCCTCCCATCGATAACGAGAAGTACTTCCTACGGGTGACAATGTTATTGTTTTTCATGATTAAAACTGATTAAAAACTTAATTTATATC
The DNA here is from genome assembly GCA_026289955.1 of Argiope argentata. NCBI lineage: Eukaryota > Metazoa > Arthropoda > Arachnida > Araneae > Araneidae > Argiope > Argiope argentata. The sequence goes on along the minus strand of JAOUZG010006964.1, from coordinate 2,458,553 downwards.
TAAAATACATTTTTTAAAGCATTTGATCTTTTTTAATTCCTTAAATTCCCCTGTATCCCATTTTTGAAATAATTTGTTTTTCTAAAAATCTCATTTTTTTATATAAACTGATTGTTTCCTCCATTTAAATACTAAAACCTTCGAATGGAAAAACCATTTAAAAACTTTCCTATTTCGGTTAATGAATATAAGGAAGCTATAATAAATACTCTATTCTGAAAATGAAATTTGTTTTAAAGGATTGTAGGAATAGAAATGGACAAAAGTAAGCAAAATATCATTGATTACTTATCGAATAAAGAAATCGAATATTATTATTGTGTCTTCAGAAGCAATTTTCTTTGCACAATAATTCTATAAAATACTTACTCATTTTTTGTGCGCTTTATAACCAAAGGTTTTCAAGTACTTTTTACATCTAGAACTGAATGATTTTTCTTAAAATTATTGGTTTTTGATTTTTTCTTTCTGACGAATCATACTCATATGCACATAATATGCAAAAGAATAAATGATGAATGGTTTTGTAAGAATGCTCAAGTTAAAGCTTTGTAAGCTCATTATACTGCATATTGAAATAATTAAACTATTTTCAAATTTAAAATAATGTCTACTATAAGTGCACGTTACTTTAGTGTAACCAATTAAGTGATTAGGCTGAATTTATCAAAACAGTTTACAGCGTCTCTAGGGGAAAAATAAGGAAATTGCAAAAAATGAGATCTGCTAAAAAAGGTTAATTAAAAAATAAAAACCGAACAGAAATTGGCAATTAAAATCATGTTTCTCCGCTATTATTGTTCAATGATTCCTAACTAAGCAAATTGGCAATTCCATTTTTTTTTTCAATGCATTAGGGATACATTTTTTATTTTTATTTTAGGGCGAAACCTTGAATTTATTTCTTCATCGTTCATTAAACAATAGACATTTATTTAAGATGGATATCTAAATAAAGATAAAAGAAAAAGTTAATATAACTATTTAAACTGTTGATCGATACAATCATGTTTAACAATCAACTAAATATACAGTGAAGTGACAAAAGTCATGGGATAGCAATATGCAAATATACAGATGGCAGTAGTATCGCAGCGAAAAAGTATAAATGCGCAGTTCGTTTTCCAGAGCTTTCATTTGTGTTCAAGTTATTCATGTGAATAAGTTTTTCGTGATTTATGGCAGCACGACGAGAATTAACAGACTTTGAACGTGGAATGTCAGTTGAAGCTAGACGCATGGGTCATTCCATTGCGGATATCATTAGTGAATTCAACATTCCGGGATCCACAGTATCAAGAGTGTGCCGAGAGTATGACATTTCAGGCATTCCATACCATCATGAACAGCGCAGTGGGCAACCACCTGCACTTAACGACCGAGACCGCCGACGTCTGTGTAGAATGGTCAATGTTAATAGACACGCAACACTTCGTCAAATAACTGCAGGAATCAATGTGGGACGTACGAGGGACGTGTCCGATAAGACTGTGCGTCGAAATTTGTCTTCTTTGAGCTATGACAGAAGAAGACCGACTCGAGTGCCTTTACTGACAGCACGACATCGCATGCAGTGACTCTCCTGGGCTCGTGAGCATATCGACTGGTCCTTAGACCAGTGGAAAAACCGTGGCGTGGTCAGATGAGCCATGATTTCAGTGGTTACGAGCTGATGGTAGAGTTCGAGTGTGGCGCAGACTCCACGAAGCCATGGACCCAAACTGTCAACAAGACACAGTTCAAGCTGGTGGTGGCTGCATAATGGTGTGGGCTGTTTTTACATGGCATGGACTCGGTCCTCTGGTGCAACTGAACGATCATTGACTGGAAATGGCTATGGTCAGCTGCTTGCAGTTCACTTGCAGCCATTCAAGGACTTCACGTACCCACACAACGATGGGATTTTTATGGATGACAATGCGCCATGTAACCGGGCCAGAACTGTTCGCGATTGGTTTGAAGAACATTCCGGACAATTCCAGCGCATGATCTGGCCACCTAGATTACCCGATATGAATCCCATCGAGCATTTATGGGACATCATCGAAAGGTCCATTCGTGCCCAAACTCCTGCACCATCCACACTTTCACAATTATGGACGTGTATACATACAGCATGGCTCAATATTCCTGCAGAGGACTTACAACGACTTGTGAACTCCATGACACGTCGAGTTGTTGCACTTCACCGGGCAAAAGGAGGACCGACACGATATTAACAGTCATCCCATGACTTTTGTCACTTCAGTGTATATATGTTGTTTTTCTTTTTAAAGAATTTTGTTTCCACTGCCTTAAAACATGATTGCTTGCGTATTTTATTAAAGCATTATAGCAACAGACATGGTACATTTTGAGAAATAATCATTGTCTACAGATATTACACAAAGAAAATATTTTATTTTTCATTTATTTAAACATTATCTATTGCGCAATTTGTTTGCATAAGAAATGGTACACCCTCATATGCGTTTTAATGCTAGATATGAATCTACAACATGATAATTGGTCCCAAATCCATGACTGCGTTAAGAAAATCCATTTATAGAATAGGGGTAAAAAGTGAGTTTTTTTTTAAACTTATATATTACATTTTTATTTAAAAATACTTCCTGTCAATCCTTTCTAGTATTTCTAAAAACGAATAGTAAATAAAAGGAAAACTACGATTACAAATGTAACGTTATTATGTGACAACATTATTAATTTTTAAGTCCTTATTTGACTTAATTAATTTTATTCATTAAATAGTTTAAACCAGTTTGAAAAAGCGATACTGGTAAAAGCAGGTCAACCTGTTTAAAACCCATCACAAAAAGAGAAAATAAGGATTATATATTTTTTTACTTCAAATTTCGGAGACACCAAAACCTCCTAACCAAAACAAAATTATGTTGTCACATGATAAAAGAGTATTTTTAGCAAACTGGTAAATGTTATTTTTTATAAATTTGGGAAATTTTGAGTTATTATTATTATTGTGTAAAAGACAATACTATAAAACTATTCATATTTTTTAACACTTCCGTTGAACATCCTAATCTATATATTTATAATAAATATTCCCACGGCAAAAAATATTTAAAAAAAAACTATTATAAAACTAAGTCTTCTACTAAATCATATGTTCTTAGCACATAACATAAAAAGCACTTCATTTTTAAATCGATGTTCCATCTAAACTTTTTTTAAACAATCAAAAATCTTGAAAATAAAAATACTTAAATTAATCTTTACTGTGTTGTAAAATTCACTAGTAATTCCACCCATGTTGTAAAAAATACAATTTCCTTGCCATAAAAATGTTTTAAAACGCTAAATAGAATAAAAGTGTAAGAAATTCTAACAAAAACTATCAGACACTTAACAGCCTTAATAAGATATAAAAATCACTTGATTCTCCCAACCGGGATCCTGATAAGCATCTTAACCAAAGTAAACAACTATAATTCAAAACCATTTGTCCTATCATTTAAGGTAGCCGAAGACATCCCCTTATTGTGTTTACACGCCAGGCCATAAATCCATAAAAGTCCCAGGCCCCAACAACAATGAAAAACTCCATCACTTTTATTCTTTGGCGTACATGCTGAGAAACGGATCTTAATGTTACGACTAGCGTCGTTACATTAAGGGCCAGACGGACGTCTCGGTTGGGCAGCATTCTCTTCTCCTCAACTAATCTCTCAATGCCGATGCCTTCGTAAGCATAGCGGAGCGCTAATAAAACTGGCATTTACGGCCCGAAGCTAATGATTTACGAATACTGAATGCCGTACAAGCTCCCCGAGTAGAATTTCAATGCAAACTTTATTCTGATAGCCTGCGTGATTATGAGCTCCAGACTATTATCTGGTGGAGGCGTTCTTCTCCTTCTTGTCTTTTGTGGGGATGAAGAGTTAATTTGGTTTAATTTACCCTCCGGCTCGGATGATGTGTAAATGTTTCTTAAGAAAGAAATATGAGGGGGAATCTAAGTGGTAGAAAGAATAAATAAAGTTCGGTGGCATTCATGTCCCAAGAAAATTAGGTTACTGATTACTTCTTTTTCGATGAAACTTTCATTGAAACTGTGACTTTTAGAATTCTGAAATGGAACAAAATACTCTCATATGGAACAAAAATACTTTCACCAAGGCTGTGTCAATTTAGTGTTTAAAAGTACAAATGAAATTGTAAAATCTGTATATGTAGGATCTTTGGAAGGTCTTTTTATCTTGAAGATAAAGTCAAGAAGATATTGTAATAGTGTGTCAAGACAATACATTACGGTTTATGAAGAATGTCGATTTGCTTGACTTTCAAAATGTCAGTTATTAGTTTGATCTCGTTAAGTTTACACTTTTTGCATGTAATGCAGAATTAAAGAAACTCAATGCATTGAAAAAACTACGATGATAGTCATTAATATTCTTAAACCTTTTGCACTCTCATGGTGCCTCTCACTAACCATTCAAGATGGTGCATCATTTACACGTTCTATTTATTTTTTAAAGAAAATTACCTAAGGAATGGTAAGAAGATGTAGATTATTTTTTCGGTTAAAAACTTAAATCTATAATAAATATTTCTTCATAGCAATAAGCGAGTTCTTGTATTAGCTGAACAATCTTGCATCGAATTACTTTTTAAAGAGCAAATAGTTGATAATATGTGATAAAAAATCTTATGCGTTAGTTTTGCTTCCTATATCTAAGATTATTATGATTTTTATAACTTTAAAAAGGGAATAAATATTATTACGAAAATTCTCTCAAGAACAAGTGTGAAGATGCAGACTTAAGTGTCTAGGAAAACGTATTGTTACGTTTTTAGCGTAGCGGGTTCGGATTGAATGGACTTTATTTGAGGACAGCACAAACAAATTTGTTTACAGCTATATACAGGATGACTTGAAAAATTTAAAACTTCAGAAAACACATTCCAGCAATAATCAATCACTTACAGCGTTAATGCAAGTCTTACGCACAATAAACACAGTTTGCAAAACAGCTATAGTACAGCACAGCAACAGTAAATCACAGCGAGCTTGTTAACACAGCGTTAACAGCAAACGCAAACGCAGCTCACTAATAACAAGCGAGAATCCGTTAGTAAAGCGAAACGCTTCTCCTTGAGAGAGTAACTGCCAAAAGCTGTTGCCCGTCTCTTATATAGCCGGGCGAAAGCACCGAGAGGCTTCGGTAATCACCGAGAGAAAACGCGGCGCAGCTAGAATTGTCTCGGGGTTACCAGAATATTCCTTTCGCCAAGTCAACTCGACTGGCGCGAAGTACCTTGTGAAACGCCGTCAATGTTTTCACCTCCGGGGCGCGTTTCGCCCGCTTGTAACAGTTTATTAAATATACGCAATACAAGCTGAAAATTCCCATTACTTATATTTAATCCGTTAATTTCGGGTAACATCAGAGCTATAGAACGCAATTAAAAAAGAAAAGACGCTCTCTCAAGTTAAGCTAACTAACGTAGCTCATTCTCCGGACTGATTTGATTCTCCATCTTTGGTCACGACTTAAATGACGTCCCATTAAAGAAGTGTGTAACTTTCTCCAACATTCTCTAGGAACAAATCTTTATTTCTTGGCTTCTACTACACATTTTAGCTTGTAGTAAAATCCGTTAGAGATCTCATTACATCCCCAAATCAGTCCTATACGGCGATCTTCTGTTGCAAATCCCCTTAAAACGGTCTTTTCTTGCTGCCTCGCTATTCCATTACAATTAATTTTATACAATTAAACTATTTGCAAATATTTACACAAAAAATCATACATATTTAAGATTAATTTACACAAAAATCATAATATTTATAAATGTAATACCTACATAATGCAATTCCTTTACAATTAAAAAGACCTCTTGGTTAAAATACGTCCCAAAACATCAAGACATAAAAAGATTGTTTAAAGAGGATATACAAGAATAACAATTGACATCAGGCGATTTAGCAGCCCAACCAGCTATTAAAAAATATGAAAAATGTATCCATTTTAAATTCGTTTAAGTATCTGGTCATTATTCTTTGGTAAATTTAAACACTGTTGAAGTTCTATCTGAAATGCATATATGAAATAGGAATTTCCTAATATATCCATCCTATGTAATTTTCCAATAATAATAATCGGCTCATTGAATGTGAATCTATGATTAATTAATTAATTATTAATAAATAATATTGTTAAATATCCGTTATTGAATATGTTTCCCTCAATTTTTATTTTTGGTCAATGAATAATAAAACCAAAAAATATCATTTGGGGAACTTGCATATTTTCCCAGGGGTCTGTAAAATTTAGAAATCGCAGATAGAGAGAAAATAAAGAAAGAATTGTAAATTTTCACATCCAAATTTGAATCATAATTTATATATAATATCTTTACTCAAAACACTCGTATTCTGAAGTTTAACATATTTGAAGAAGGCTGATTTAATAATTAACCTTTCATGCACCGAAATTTAATTATAACTTAGTTCTCCAATGTCATTTTGGCTAACCGAAGAAACAAAACGTCCCTTTTACTACTACTCCTTTTAATGAACTTGTTCAAATATGCTGAAGAATTAGAACTAGGATTTTTAGAACGCTATGCTAATTATCATGTGCTGCTATATGTAATTTTTTGTTACATCATAAAGATTCTCAATAGATTTAACATATCACATTAACAAATGCGTTTGGCCTTTATAATATGAAATAGAAAAATATATTGGATACAGCTTAAATAAGAACTTGAATTCCCCAGCAATTTCTTGTATCAAATACACGAAAATACCTAAAATTTGACCATGATATTTAATATATCTAACACAACTAGGAAAAAAATAATATTGTAGGCCTAACCATGCAACTTATTTTTCTACATTTATTTTATATAAAAGTTTATAAACCCAAAAATGTTATCAAAGATCGCCTTCCCTGCACACCATTTCAAATACGGGGAAAATATCCAAAAATCTTTGACAGTAATATCCCCTTTGAGATAAGGTTAGCGTGTCCCCAATAAGAACTACTCTAGAGATTTCGTCAATTATTTTTTCTATTGTTTTAATAATTCTTTCATGACTCAAATATTTAATCAAGGGTAACTTCTTTCCCATCATTATCTATTTTTGATTTTTTTTTTAAACCCTTCATTCTATATCCTTTAAGAAAAAGAAATTGCTGTCGAGTCTTCAAATTCTTATCACTGTACTGATTTCGCTAATTTTCATTTTATATAAAAACTCAGAAACCCTAGAAAAGTCATATTTCCATGTCTCCCACTGTATTTAGTTTTCGAGATTTATAAAAACGGAACAAGATAAACAGATCGATCAAACGATATTTAAAAAGATATCAATAGATAAAACCATATCTTTATTGTGTCCAAAAATATTTTTATAAGAAATTATTATAAATTAAACATATATACATATATATTTATAATTTATAAATTTATGTAAACGATATTAAATTACAAAATGCATTTCAGAATTTATTTCCGGATTTCCAAAAGGGATCTGTATAGAAATTTTAATTGTTTATAACACAAGCAATCTTTAAAAAGAATTTTGAGTTAGATTTGCTTTTAAGTATTTTAAATACAGATTTAAGTTATGGATTTAACTTCAAAAATAATCTTTTTTAAATTCTTAAAAATCTCTTCAAAAGAACTTTATATAAAAAGAAATCTCGTTCAATTTCGCATATATATTCATTCTTAAAAAAAAACTCAAGTAAACATGTTTTCATAGGATTCGTTGCGAAAAATATCTAAATGAAATAGCTCCTATCCATGTCTCGCTACACAAAAAGAGATGGAAATGGATATGCATCTCAAAAAGTAGATAAGTTTCTTTTTTCTTGCTGGCTAAAGCTTTATAAGCTTTTAGCATATAAGCTTCCTTGCTGAAAAAAAATGTTTAAAGCAGCTCAGATGTCTCTTAAAATTGAATTGGACAACTAAATAAAAAAGATTCCGTGGTCTTTTTCAAAGCGTCGCAATTTTTCACTCTGAACCGATGAAAATCGTGAAAACCATCTATCCAGCTTCAGCAGCTAAAGTAACTTTCTCTTTTTGCCAAAGAAAGTGAATACATTTTTGACCGTTTTGAGAGTTTTCGCCTTTTGTATAGAAGGAAAGAGTTTTTTTATCCTTATTCACTAGAGTAAATGCGTTTTTGGAGTAGTCCTTCAACAAAACAAGAATATCAACACAGCTCTTTCTTTTTTGGAGGAGAGGAGGAGGGGTTATATCATAGATATCAGCAATATAGCGTTTCAAAAAACGTTACAAAGTTATAATATGGACAGAGAAACGATTTGGCCATCATATAAAGAGATATTTTATAGCATATTGCTTTATATAATCTCTAAAGCATTGACAGAATTTATTGATGTTTCTCAACGTGAAAATAAAATTGCCTGAATATTTTTATACTGTTGCATATTTCGATGGAAAAAATCCAATCTTTCTTAAATGGAAACTATTATTTAGGAAGATTATTATCAATGACCTATAGTTATTTATTTACTTCCTTAGCAATATGTAATCCATTGCTCTTAGCATTATTTCTTAAGAAAGCAAATTTGACATATGCAATTTGCATCAATAAGATACATAAAATTTACAGCGGTATATAATGGAATCTTTATTAGGCAGCTAAAATATAATTCTTAAATCTCTACTAAACCTTTTAAAAAATATTTTTCATAACTTTTTCTTTAGTTTTTAATTATATTGTAAAACAATATAGAATATTATACTAAATATCAGTATTTTTTTAAAATGCTTCTTCTATATTTTTTTCAGAATTTTGAGGAAAAACAAGAATTAGTAAATTAATTAATTAATTAATTAATGTATTGTATGAAATCCTTCGGGGTTAACAAATGTAGTTGTCATATTGATCATTTAGAAGGAAATAAATGAAATCTTGCACAACTTATTTAATCATTGATTTCACTTCTAAGAATTAAAACGTATCTAATTGAATTTAAACAAATAATATACTTTGTCCATTGAAAACATTTTTTTTTATTATTCATTTCTCATTTCCAAGGAAAGCCTATCTTTCTAATTTTAATAAGATATTAAAAGAATTTTTATTCAGCAAATTCAAAAATAGAAGAAAAACATGTGTACCCTAAAAATCATGGAACTAAATTAGTAAATACACGTGCGTGTGCGTGTGCGTGTTTTGGAGAGCTGTACAGAGCAAATAATCTGCCTTATTTGAAACATTCATTCGCTTGCGGATGAAAATCTGCTACTCCGAAAGGTTTCCCTCTTTCGAAATGTGAATTAATATTTTTAATTGAAAAACAAATAAATTGCCGTTTCAAAGTTATCACTTTAACCATCTGGCAAATTTTTCGGAAATTTCGGCACTTTTTCAAAAATATTTGGCTTAGTTTCTATCTATAGATAATGTAACATGAAATATCGTTCATTTCCAACAAGATAGTGTGTATGTGCCAATAAATCAGTGGTGGCCATTTGCTTATCATATTAATCTATATATAACCTATCCTGTGATTTTTTTCATTTTAATAATAATAAAATTTTTTTAAATGAGATTTTTATTTATCTTATCACCTGTTTGTTTTAACTAACTTTAATCTTTTATTAACTTTATTTAAATCTTTCATTATCATGTTGTATTATGAAATAAATTCCCTTTTTACTTACCCCTTACTCTGCCCAACGGTAAACAGTTTTATAATAGATTTGCCAACATTTTATTGTAAATTTTAGTGCACTACTATTACTATTAAATAAGAGAAAATTAAAAACACACTTTAATTTTGAGAAACTAATTATTTCAATACAAAATAAAATGCAACTTACATATTTCCCAATTATTTTTTTTCAGTCCAAAACTCCTCTCCAATGCTGCGTTCCGTCCAATGGAACCTGAGTTTGCTGCTCTGCGCGACTCTCTTGAAGTCTCTGCTCTTCATCAGATACGAAGACCCCCACGGATGACGCTCGTGAAATCCCTAAGGAAAAGAAAATGTACATTCATCAAGTCTGTGATATATTTTTCAGTGTTTGGATCAAGTCTTCGACGTGCCTATTGTGTTATACATAGAAATTCGATGTATGTTGCTGACTTAATTGTACAAAGACAGCGACGGACACTATCTCCTTATTTATAAAGATGTATCGATAAATGTAACGCCTGTCCTCAAATGAATTATTCAGATTTTTTGGAAGTTAAAGGAATAACCGAAATTTTGTACTAAACTTATTGTAAATGTCTATAAAATTGTCAGTTGTCGGAACAGTTTTGGTAATCATAGAGGATTTATGAAATTGTATTTTGTTTGATATCTTTTGACTTGATGTGAATATAAATAAAAATGTAACAATTTACTCTGAACGTTAGGCGTTATTATGTGAACGAAAAGGAACGATAATTTTGAGGATGTTTTATCATGATTTAAAATTGTACTCAAATATATCTTATTTTCTTTTATAATAGAAAATCAAATTAATTACTAACACAAATAATCAAATTGTAATAATTGTGGATGGGAAAAAGAAACGCTAGGACTTTTCTATGAAGTTTTGTGAAGTCACTTATATCTTTAAAGGCAAATTTCCATGTATTGCTCGGATTATTTTATGTCTTATATAAGACAATTAAGAAGCTTTATTTAAGTGATGTAGTTGAAATTTAAGTTAATTTTAAGTTTCCTTTTTAGATTTTTTTTTTCTTCCAATCAATCACCCATTTTTTGCATCATCAAAAAGATTCGAAAAAGTCTCACAATATTTTAATGATTCAAAATAAAGAACAGTTGAAATCAAGCCTGATTTTGTAAAATTAAAACTAAAAACTAATAAAATATAATAGTAGAATTTTTCATTATCAAACTCAAATATTAAATTCGTTATTTGAAACAAGATATAATAGTCTCTTTTATCGCTATTATTTTTCAAAATTGAATGAAACCAGTTCATGCTTTCAATTAGAAAATACTAAATCAAAAATTCGTTATTAAATAATTGACACATAATCCTGATAATCAAAATTGACAGAGTCAATTTGGAGATCGGTAAATCAAAACTACTTAAAATAATGCAATACTATTATATTATCAATTCTAATTTTTAAGATACGTATGATAATTTAGAAATGATTACTAATACTATAAAATAATATTTATAAGAATTTTTTATTAATAATTCAAATTCTTACAAAGTAAGCTTATCAACAATATGCAACTATAATAAGATGAAAAATCTTATCAAGCAAGAATTTTTTTTAAAAATATTCCTTCCTTCTTTATTTGGCGCCTACAATTAAATAAAAATGAACAATTTCTCATAATATCAGATAAGATTTAAATCAAATTGTTTTATTATTTAAAATTAAAATTTTATAACAAATATCTATAATAATTTGCTTCATCTTTATTCATTTCAATTATGCTCAAGAAGTATTGAGCTTACATCCATTCTACTCTCTCCTAAATGTTTCTTAAATAACCAATAATTCAACATTTCCTTTTGATTCTTCTCCGATCAACTTCCAACGCATGTAAGTTCTCAATAACCTTAATCCCCCTTCCATTTATTCATATCAGATATCATTCATACATTTGCTCCTCAAATCTCAATTTGATTTTACAGTCTACTTTACTTAAGGCTCTACTCGTGGTTTTACTTGATTTTACTTTTGATTTTACTTAAAGTTCTACTCCAGGTTTTACATTTTTAAAAGCAAGCTTCCTCCATTCCTTATAAACGTAATTTTTTTTCATCTTGTAAATCAAACATCATCAATAGATAAATGTACTTGATGTATATGTAACTTATAAATAGACTAAGAGAACAAAAATTCAAACAAATCATACCAGGTTTACATTATTATTTTTAGAACAAAACCAACTGTTATAAATATTTTACTTTAGAAAGAGAAAACGTTCTATGTTAATTTGTAAAAATTAAATGTTTAAAAATATATGCATTATATTTATACGATTTTCATTCAATTACATATAAAATTAAATTATGTATTTTTTATTGTTGTTTCGTTTAAAATGGTTTATATATGCATTTTTTCCTACTTTTTTTTCTTTTTAAAAAGAAATTTTACATTTGATTTTTCAATTTGAAATAAATGTGATTGCCATTCTTCTTAAAATATTTGTATTATGTATCTGTGTATTTGAAAATAAACTAAACTTGAGAATGTGTTTAATCATTTGTATATATATGCACTAAATTCAGGAGTGATCATTGCATTCTCATATAGGAAGCATTATAAACATTTGAAATCAAGTAATACAAAAAATTAAAATCAATTCCTACTTAGATCAATAAATAATTGGTTATGTTAGTTACTTTGTATTAAATGATTGCAATTCATATAAATAATTTATGAAACATTTTTCGCAAGAATTAGAATCCCATTCTTCACCTTCACGTGAAAAATACTGAAATCTTCGCATTTTACCGATCGACCTACTGCCTACTAATTTCCGTTTTCATTACAAACTATTAAAACTCTATTTAAAATATTAAAATTTAATTAAATTTAGTTAACGAATTGATATTTGAAAAAAACTGCATTATCAATAAATGTCATCCGTTACAAGTTTTAAAAATTATATTTGAACTTGAGTCGATTAACCAAAAGTATTTTATTGATGATTAAAAATTGCATCAAGCTACATATACGAGGGAAAATCAAAAAGTATTTCCGCCTATTTTTTAGCCAAAATACGGCTGTGAATACAAAGCGAACATATACATTCCCAGCAGTGAACGTTCCTTGAACCTCACCAGCTGTATCTGCCTTTTGCTCCGATGAGTGGCGCTGCTATCAGTCATTTA
>JAOUZG010006964.1:2433634-2445625 GCA_026289955.1 Argiope argentata | reverse complement strand
ATCTTATCAAAAAATCATTTATTTTCTCAACAATTAAACTCGCCCTCACGTGAAAAATACTGCAATTTTCGCATTTCACCGATCGACCTACTGCCTGTTCATTTCAATTTTCATTACAAGCTATCAAAACTTCATTTAAAATATTAAAAATTAATTAAATTTAATTAATGAATTAATATTTGAAAAAAATTGTATTAGCATCGAATGACATTCACTACAAGTTGCATTTGAATAAAAATTATTTTATTAACGACTGAAAATGTGAAGAAGATATATATATAGGATGAGTGTGAGTTAATAGTACTAATTCAGAAATATAAATAAATAAAATTGTAATTATTTAAAACAAATGCAAAATTAATTGCATTTCTGAATATTTTCAATAAAAGTATTAATTGGGAACAGAGACTCAATGACCATAAAATTGTGAGGGTATATCATAATAAAAAAAAGTAACAATGCGACCAATAAATTCAGTTTACGATATTGTAGCATTACTGACACCAATTTTATTGTGACTAATTTCAGCTTTTCAGCAATATAAAACGAAATTCATTAAGAATAGATAGTTCGCATCATAAAAGGAAAAAAATCGTTATATCAGTTATTTAATATTAAATTTCGGGTATTTGTATTCCAAATTTTTGATATAAAACTATTTAAACATTTAGTTCAGTCCAAAGTTGGGTTCTTTTTGCTACGAGAGCAAAACTTAAGATGAATTTTCTTCAGAATGATAATTGTTAAAAACAATTTAATGGAGATTCCATGGTTTTTATTTCATCTAGTTACATTATCTTGATTTATATATTATATAGAATCATATTTGAGGCATTGATAAATGGTTATCCCGTCAAATAGGATATCCTAATTAATTATAAAATAGCATTACTTTTTATTCCTCGATAAATAATGCGATACAAAATGAAAAATAAAAATTTATCGCTACCATTGACTATCATTTATAAAAAGGCCTTTTTTCGCCCTTAATGGAAATATTTGTATCATTATTGCTTAAAGTGTAGAATTTATGAACAAAATTTACTTAAAATGTCAATAGTATCTATTACAACCTTAATTAACTATTTGTTGATAATTAAATATTAGAATGATAGTAATAAAATATATGTTAATCATAAAAAATCACAATACAGCAACATTAACATTTTCTCTTCTAATAAATAATTCTTTTCAATATTCTATATCCTTTACAACAAAATAAAATGTATTTATTTTTAATAAGACATGAACTTCCACTTTATGTAAACGTCGTGATAATGGAAATTTCCCTATTTGGATTTTACAAAAATAGTTAAAAATCCTGCCTCATAACGATCAAATCGATAAAAAAATAATTACAAATAATATACAACCTTTAACAAATAGGCTCGTTACAGATCAAAAATAGTTATAATGCAAACATTTCCGAAACTTAATATAGATATTCACTATAGTGTTATTGGCTTCTGATGTTAAAAAAATTTATATTATTTAAGTTCACTTTTTATAATTCTCGTAATTAAAACTTTAAAAAAATTAATTCATAAATTATTTTATCTCTTTATTTTGTAAAGTTATAATCTTTAATGAACCAAAAAATTTGAAAGCCATATTATAATTTCCGAGAAATCATCAAAATGTTTTTTTTAACTTCGTAATTCTCAAACTTTTCATCTAAAATTTACGGAAAATTCTAATAAATTTGATGTCAAAGATGCCGAAATTAAACGAAAATTTTCAGTTAATTTAATTAATTTGGTTAATTAGAATCGTTAATCAATGTGTTAATATAAATAAACCTATTCACCAGAGCAAGTTCCATCGACTCTAGTTTTGGGAAGATGCGGTTATGAACAGAAACAATGCTCAGTTGTCCCTTTATTTTTGTTGACGATTAAAATTATTATTTAACTAATCTCTGGCTTTTTTTTAATTATAGAAATCAATTGTACTCAGACCAACATATGCAAAAATTGAATGTGAATGAATTTTGAACAAACTTTAATAAATAACTGTAAATACTGTAGTTAGTACACATACTAAATTCCATGAGATTAGCTCAAAACATTTTTAGTTATGCTACAAACGAACGGATATACAGAATAATAGAAAAGGGGCATTTTTAAGTCAGGAGTATAAGAAACATAAGGATTCGATAAAACATCAAGTTCAAATTATTTGGTAATTACGATTCCTTCTTTTTATATCCAATACGAGAAAATGAGAACCAAAAAAATAATAAATAAAATGTGTGAACTAAATTCTGAATCAATTATTGGAAGTGTTAAAGTAATAAAATACATTAAGGGGAGATTACAATAAAAAATAACAATAAAAAATCATATTTTTTTATTGCAAGATTAGAAAAATTTATATTTATATTATAGACTAAGATTCCAACTAAAATGAACTCCACTAAATTTTGAAGCATTTAATGGAGGTGTAAAAGTAATAAACTACATTAAAGAGCGATTTATTTTTAAAAAAGAACAATCAAAAAATTTTATATAGCAATATAAAAAAAATTATTTTCTTGTTATAGCCTGAAATTAGAAACTAAAAGGAATTCCATGAGATAATTTTATTTTTCGGGCTTGCGTAGAATTTAAAATAGTAGTAATGATTTCTTCTTTAACCAATTTAAAATTCTATCTTCTTATTAAAAAATAAATCTGGTTAAAAATAATAATAAATTATTTAATTATAGAATTGAATACATTTAGAGATATACCGAAATGGAAAGCTAAACAAGAAAGAAAGAATTATTGCAATTAAAATAACTAGCCCTATTTTAGGTTATTATAAAGAGCATTATCAAAAATAGTTGGCAATGCACAAACAAATCTTACCATTAAAAATATTTTACTTGCATTATGGTCCTTTTCAAGAAATTTAATGGTATTTAGGTTTTTGATTTAAGTATATATATGATTAAAAATCAGGGATTATTTTGTATTATTTCCTTAATTTACCATTAATGCTATGCTTTTAATACTTTCGAAATTCTATAAGTGCACTCAGTTGCAAAAACGACAGGCAATCCATTAAAATATTTTGTTTATACAAGAAAAACATAAATTTGTGCAAGAAAGATTATCAATACTGGAGTAGGCTGAGACCAAGAAATCCGAAATACTTTCGAAAGAATGAAGGAATTAACTTTCCCCATTATTTGTTCTCCGAATTTCTGAAATGAAATCGTACTTAAACCTTTCAAAA
Organism: Argiope argentata; assembly: GCA_026289955.1. Lineage (NCBI taxonomy): Eukaryota > Metazoa > Arthropoda > Arachnida > Araneae > Araneidae > Argiope > Argiope argentata. The sequence goes on along the minus strand of JAOUZG010006964.1, from coordinate 2,442,406 downwards.
TATGTTTTTGTAGAGTTGTTCGATTAATGAGATATGCGAGCTTCAGGGAAATCCTTGTTTAGTTGAATTATAATAGTTCGAAAACAATTTAATTGGGTTTGAATTCAAATTACTTTCTTGAAATAATAGTTTTAGGGGTATTTTAATTGCTTGTAATAATCTGATCTGTTAAGTTTGAGAAAATATTTCTACTGTTGAAGAGTTTACGAAATTTTCAACATGCTTCTATTTATTATTTTACTTTCACCAATTTCTAAGTAATTCCATCATTTTGAATAAATTGAGACGCAAAGTTTGGATGATTTTTCAAAACATCCAAGCATTATTTTTTATTTATTTAGTTATGTAAGTAGATATCGAAAATAACCGAAACTCTTATAATTAACCTAAATTTTGCAACGCATAAGTATGCACATTTATCCACAAATTATGTCTAAATAAAATCATAAAAGTTATTATTTAAGAATATTATTGATATACTTTTAGATAATAAAAGGGCCAAGCCAGAAAAACGTACACAACAAAAAACATTTATTCTAGAAAACAGTTTTAACGGAATTACAAGAAAAAAAATATTGACTAAATATTAGGTCTAATAATCAGGACTAACAATTTCTTGTAGGTGAATATAAAAACCTGTTTATAACAGTTATTATTTAGTAAGTTAAGTTATTATTTAGTAAGTAAGTTATTATTTAAGAATATTATTGATATATTTTTACATAATAAAATTGCCAAGCTAGGAAATCGTACACAACAAAAAATATTTATTCTAGAAAACAGTCTTAACGGCGTTCCAAGAAAAAAATATTGACGAATTATTAGGTCTAATAATCAGGACTAACAATTTCTTATAGATGAATATAAACACTTATTTATAATAAACCAGGTCTGAATACGGCTTGACCGAATAAAACAAGTGTTTAGTAAAAATTATTTCCATCCCACTGTTATTTAGTAAATACCCATAAACAGAATCATGTATTTTGGACTCTTTTTTTCGACCAACTGAAACCTTAAATTTAACATAAAACTTCAATTTGAATCGGAAGATCACATAAGAAATCTCATTTATTTAAATCATTTAGGTTTTGATTCATTGAGTTTATAAAGATGAAAACTACAGACCGACGGACAATCAGGCTCTTGAAAGATTAGATACCAATTTGTAAACGGATCTATAAATTAGCTGATAAATAGGTACAACGAATTATATCGGATATTTATGTTATGCAGCTGGCAAGCGTCCTGACACAGAGGTAGCGCGTCTTCCTCGGGATCTGGGCGTCCCCGGTTGGAGTCCCGGTACGGCAATGGTTGTTCTTCTGTATACTATATGTGAGGTGTATGTGCAAGCGAATGTGATGAGAGTGTAGTTAAGTCTCACTCTTAGCCCTGGTTGGCGCTAATTCAAAAACAAGAAACGCTCATTTGGAATAAAATCGCTGACGGCCATCAGCGCGTTTGTCCATGACAAGTGTCATTAGTTACAACAACATGTTTTGAAGCTTTACGTATAGAGCTTTCCTTGAGCTCTGACAGTCGAACAGACAGACTTCTGCTAATGAATTTCATTTACTATCAGACGGTAATATTTATATTTGGTATTAAGTATATATATTAAACTCCATTCATCTAGCTCAAAGTTTTTTCTTTTTCAGATATCGTGTTCTGAGAAAGACAAAATTCGAAAAGGATGTTTTTCGCACTCAGAATTTCAGAAGAGGGGAGGATTCTCAAAATATGAGAGCTTCGAATTTTTTGGAGAAAAGAAAAGAAAAAGAAAAAGAAAAATTGCTTAAATTAAGAAAAATGATTACATAACATCTAAATCCATATTGTTAAAACTAATTTTCAAATTTTGAAATTAGTTTCGCACAATCATATTTTCAGAGCTAATTCAGATAGCCCCACAAATATAATACCATTTTAATTAAATTTTTTAAAAATATCGTAAAAACAAAAAATTATCTTGGAATACAGAGCTGCATTTTCCATGGCATATTTATGCAAAATTTCATATAGCTAGCTCAAATTGTTTAATATGTAAAATGCCAATGAACAAATACAAACAAGTTGTTCTTGACTATCAATGGAATTAAGTTTCCATTTAAGGAATTAAAAGATAAAAATCTTGTGAGTAATTATAATTTTACAGATTTCGGAAATACAGTATAATGAAGAATTCTATACAGTAAAAGGAAAAAAATAATTCAAAATAATAATAGAAATAATGATACGCCTACATAATAATTTTCAATTAAGAACTTTTCATCTCGACTTTGAGAATTAATTCACGTAGAAAATTCCAATAACCAGCAAGAAAGATCCTCTGATAATTCATTATTTGCAAGAAGAATTTTTATTTATCCTATCAGTAACTTAATCGTTATTTAAACTCATGTATATTAACAAGTTAACTCGGGTATATCAGGATTTTTAATTACAGAACCCATTTTTCGCAAGTACTTGTCGATTCTCATAAAATTAATTATGTATTCTCTCACCTTTATTGCCATCAAAATATTAAGTCAGAATTTTTTTAACGTGCTAGTTATAAACTACCTGGTAGGGAAATGAAAGTCATTTACTTTTAGCTTTAACATAAATCCTTAAATCTTAAAATAAAGAACAATAGATGTTTTTTATGCAGAAAAACATTAGGTTTATGAAAGAAAAATAAACGTGGGTGGGTTGCGAAAAAAATATTATTTTTACTAAAGATGTTTTTAAAGTAGTGTGTATTTGGCAAAGAAAAGTAATTTATATTTCTTTTTCAAATATGCGCATAACAAGGAATAAAATTATTTAAATTGCGATCACTAAACTATACCTTTGTTTCTTTAAATGTTATATTTTGTAATGAATTTTTATTTACTCAAGTCTGTAAAGCATAGCGAAGAAATGTTTAAAATATGGTAATAATCTTTTTAGCATGTCTCGAAAGTTTATAACTTAATGTATTATAATTTTACTTGCAATTTTTATATAGGTCATGAAAATAAATTACATCCTGTTTAATGATGAAAAATAATATAAATAGGTTCGAAAATGGGAAGCAATTTTTCACATCGACAAAAACTTTTTCAAAGATGGCAAAATATTTTGTGATTTTGTTTTATTGCCAAATTTGTTTATGGATGTTACATTATCATCCTCAAATGAATATTTCAATCTGTAACTTCTCATAACCAATTCACGCATAAAAAAATTATTGACATTCTTGTAACAGAAACCATTGCCATTTTTGAATTATTATTATTTACTCACATTATCTCTATATTATATGTATATAAGAACAAAGAAACCATTTTATGAGAGGTACATTACGAATTGCCATTTTAATTATTAAATTAAAAAGATACACAAATTTATTAAGAGAGCGCGTATGCTGCAATTCCTAAAAACATAGTGGAACATAGATAAATCAAAAACAGAATTAAAATGAGAAATAAAAAATACGATAGTGAAAATAAGGCAGAGATATTGCCTGATGGTGACCCTTGATAAGTCAGCAGACAGGATTTTTTTTTGACTTTTGATTTCTTTAGCTTATTTACTACTTTTACAATCATATTTTTTAATTTCTCATTTTACTTCTGTTTTTGATTTTACTATCTATATATATATATATATATATATATATCTTGTTCAAATTTTCTATCGTTAATAAATTACTTTTTATTCATCCATTTAATCTCAATCATATTTTTATAAACTTGTAATGGATAACACTTGATGTTAACACAGTTTTTTTTCAAATATTAATTCATTAATTAAGTTTAGTTTATTTTTAATACTTTAAATAGTTTTAGGAGTTTGTAATGAAATTTGAAGTCTATAAGCAGTAGCTCAATCTGTAAAATGTAAGAATTACAGTATTTTTTACATGAAGATGAAGAATGTAAGCTAAATTCCAGCGAAAATCACCAAAATTTTTGATAAATTATTTATATTAATTGTTATTTTTTAATAAAAGGTAACTAAATGAAAAAATTTCGTCATTAATCTAAGGAGGAATTGACTTAATTTTATCATTACTAGTTATTTATATATCCTCTTCTACACTGTAACCAGATCTGGTATTGTTGAAATATAAAACTGTGCATAAATAATATTCAATAACAAAATATTTATTTTAACGCTTTTAAATATTTTTGAAGAAAAACATCTTATTTGTCAACTCTTATGTTATTATTTCAATCCTACTAAAAATATCGACACAATACGTACTATATCCAATATTCCTTTCAATAAGATCAAACTACAGAGGAATTATTTAAACACATTCCAAATTAACCAACAAGAAAAATGCGTAATATTCACTATATTTATTTAAATAATTACATCCGAATGCTTTCATACTCTAATTCTATAGAATATTACTTAGAATTTAAAATGTAAAAATATTTTATTCCGCACGACACTGCAGTAATTTCGATTGCAATTTATTATAAAGATTGAAACAGAATCCGTTTTATTATTCTAATTACATATCAGCAAGTGTCCACTGAAAACTAATTTGGAGAGGATAATTTCTTTCAAAACAACGAACTTCATAGTTAATACATCATATACGCCATATGGGAAGTTAACTGTATGTCTTTTCTTTATATATATACATACAATGTGTAGTAATATAAATATCATTACATGTAAATGTAATGATATTATAAACTCTAATTTCATTTGTAATTAATTTCCAAAGTTTTGTCTTAATTTAGCCCATAATAAATTTATTCTAGAATGTTCCATTATTTCCTGATCCATTCTACTTTTTCTATTTAACTCTTTATAGGCTCGTGTAACTTTCAGATCACATTTTAAATTATCGACATTTAACAAAATAATTATAGTTTTTTTTTCATGAGATGGCGCATAAATTTTTACTCTGTGACGTGGCAAACGCAACCAATACTAGTATTCATGACCATTGTTAGATTCATCAACCCGAGATAATAAAATAATTGATGCGAAAACTGTTGGCAGTAAAACTACGCGAAACCATTTGATCCAATTAAAAGTATTTGTGCTTTTTTCAGTGATTACCAAACTATGTTTATGGATGCGTGTACATTTAAGCCTTACACCAAATGCAAATTGTTTTATAGACTTTCGCATATGAGCTATTATACACAGAAGTGCACATTTTATAGGCCGGTGTGGTTTGAAAGTCGCATCATGATTATAAAACAATAAAATTGTTTAAAGACAAAAAATTATTTTCATATGCATACATAGGTTTATAATTTCTGATTTTTCGTTTCAACAATTTTTTTTGGAGGTAAAACAAAAATCTGGCTCATAGAGGGCTAATAAATCAAATAAAGTATTATAAAGACAATGCGTCATTGATGTCTCCGGGTGCTTAGTAGATGGATAATAAATCGCTGATGTAAATATTTTTTTTAAGAATTCCCACATTTTTCTTGTCTAAAGGTCAACTTAAGGTTAACACATATAAAAAATTCTTTCAAGAAACCAGTACATGTCTGATCTATGAGAGTATCATAGTATATAAGACCTTGTTAAATTAATTCGTCCCTTTTGTCTTTTTTACCTTCTGATGTTGTACTGCTCTGCATGCCTATCAAGATGAAATAAAAACGAAATTAAAAAGTTGAACCTGTGTTTTTTCTACATGATTATTGGCCACAACGCTTAAACCTGCTTGAAATTAAAATAAATATGGATTACATTACATATATATAATACTTTATGTATTTCTACATATGCACTATTTATATGAAGTACTCGCTAAAGAGATATGTAGTCTAATTGTACTGGTATAATTAAATTATTAAACCATTAAAGGCAGGTTTATAATTCTAATTGAAAAAAAATTTAAATACTTAATGGTAATATTAGCTTTTAACATTGGCTAGATATGTAAACATGTAGCTAAACATTATTATCATGTCAGAACATGATGTTATTTTTGGGAATGAGCGTCAACAATAATTGGTAGGCGAAAAATAAGAAAACCCGTTGGCGAAAAATTGAAATTTTATTATCTACACGAGCCTGTCAAAAATTCAGCTTTTAATGACATTTGCCATCACCTTTATAAAAGCTCTGATTTAAAAAAATAAGTTAATGACTACCGCAAACAAAACCTAGAAAAATATCATTTTGAGCACATGATTATGTGAAATGAAATAAATAGGAAATGCTATATTTTTTTAACAATCAATGCGAGACAGAGTTTTATGGATCGTTTGCCATATTAAAGTGACTCATTCAATGAAACAATTAAAATGACTAAAAATTTAATTGCACGAGCACGTGGTGTCTGGCCGTTCAAGAAATTATATTCTGACATGATACATTGAAATATGCATAGCAAATTTCATTTTAATCTTTTATTTACTATTACAATCCTATTAATCATATTAAAATATATATTCTTGATATATTAACATTTTAAATAAAAAAATTTGCTCGGTTGTGCTTAAATTGACCGAGTTACGGAACATTAAATATCATTACATTAAACGATATCCGACTATTTGAATATCCTTCGAGATATGTATCAGTAAATTAATGGGATCGGCTTCACTGAAATGCTCGTTGGTCGGCTTGAAATAATGAAATTCAAAATTTCTTGAATTGTTTGATTAAAAACAACTAACAGGACCCTCACGACGGTGAAAGTGGCATAGCATCCGAGAAGAAAAATTAGTTTTAAACTTGTCTAGTCCATGATATGTGCATGTAACTCAGCATCAAATATTTTACATCATATTTACCATCAAATATTTATATTTTCATTCAACAATTTAAATGATAATAGATAGACAATAATAAATACTTTTTTACTCTCTTATGTATAATGTTCCAAAGTGTAACATCCGGTTTTGAGATAAAAACATCCTTATCAATACCATAAATTAATTCTATAAATATAAAATAGCTATATACTGCGAAATTTCATAAATTATATCATAATTATATTCCATCATTATAAATTGTCTAATGTTTAAAAAAAATATAAGTGCACGAAATATTAAGTAAAAAATATTGTAACTATTTTTAAACGAGGCTTTAACATGCACAGAAGCATATACTTAAAGTATCAGTACTCATAAACAATTCATTTTAACCTCAAAATATTGCTCTTAATATTATTATAGAAAGCCTTTGATCGAATCCATCTCAATCCTTTATGATGAACGGCGTTTCAAAGCATCTTATATGTATTACCCACAATTTATGATTATCTTGCTTTAGATGCACTTACCATTTGTCTTTATTGCCCATAAAATATTCTTATACTATCTATAAACTCGTGTATGTTGTGCATTCTTCATGGATGTCGCTTTCATTTGATATTTAAATGTGAGGGTTAAGGCTTGCACGTCCCCCCCCCCTTCCACTCCCTTTCTCTTTAAGATAAAACGCCTCAAATGCAAGCCCCACTTTGATTTAAGGTACCACTGAAGTTTTGCATTAAGAAATAAATGAACCGCAAGGGAATAAATGTCTCTGGCACTTTCTTTCGCTCAAGAGCAGGAAAAAATGGTTCCTAATATATTCTAATATTCCCATCAACTTGCGACGTGTCTGTATCTCTAGAAATTCTTTTTTAGTTTTCTTTTTTTAGGTGGTTGGAGGAGAGAGGATTTTTTTTCAAGTCTTCTATCGTTTATAAAAGTCCTTGAAGTGCTATATCGTAAAGGATGGTAAAGTTTTGCGACAAAACCAAACTCATTATTCTTTTTTGGTGGAAGATCATAAATCCGTTTATTTTAGATGCGCATGCGACTCCAGGTAAGGGTGCTTTTTTTTTGTAAAGCAAGAATGAATTTTATGGTTTTGGTAATAGCTAATATCAATTTATCTCCCGTGAAAGAGTGTATTAAAAATGTAAAGCCAAATACGTGCGCTTTGAAAAAATTAAATGATGCTATGTCGTTTCAAAAGATAAGTATATATTGTTAAGACTATTTAAAAAGAAGAGTAGGCACAAAATACCAATCAAAGCATCTATTTTTTGTATATTGATTTACAATTCTTATACACTCCATTATTAAGGATATACTTATGTTTTATAATAATTAACTAATTAATACTTTATTTTCTTGCGCCAAATACGTTCAGTATGTGTACTAGTGGGAAAAGATCAGATTGAATAAAAAACGAGGTTTTATTTCATAAAAAGCATAGAATTCTACCAAAAATACAGCAAAAAAATTTATAGAAATTCAAACACAAGAAGACTGAAAAAAGTAATAGATGTTCAGAATGCCACTGGATAGCTAGCTCAGCGATCAATACTTAAAGAGTGAATTTACTGAATTGACACGTTTAGCTTCTCCTGTTTATATAGGTTTTTAGAAAGAGACTCGAATATTTTAGAAGGATCACCGAAATTTGTCATCTAATAGGGATTTTGCCAGTTTTTTAAAAAAATTTCAAGAGACTTTACCGATTTATTAAAAACTTTTCCAACAAGGTGCCAAATGATTGTCATATTTGCTACCAAAGGATTGGCTGACAGATCTGGCAATCCTTAAAAATAGTTGTAAATCTTTCAACATTATTATGAGACTAGTTTGTAGAAGGATTGTAGAATTTTAATATAAAAATATTAGAATTCGGACAACTCACGCAATGTTTTGAATTGTAAATATATTTTTGTGGAATTAAAACATTATAAGAACAATATGGTTTTAAAATTCCATATTGTAAAATCAAAATGGAGGGTGTACTTTTTTGAAAGTGCAAAGAAAATCAGTATATAATTTTTATCAATTAAAATATTTTGTTTAT
>JAOUZG010006964.1:2422637-2433534 GCA_026289955.1 Argiope argentata | reverse complement strand
ACCAAAAATACAAATAGAACAGTTTTAGGCCTTAGTCTTATTATCTATTAAAAACACTCAGAGACCCGCAATAATAAACCAACGTATATTATTGCGTGTCCCTGTGTTTGTTTTCCCTGTATTTCAATAAATTGCATGCTTCTCTTAGGCTTTGAGTTTGCGGAATTTTTCGGGTCATGACCGATTTTATTTTTTAGATCCGTTTACAGAAAAAAAAATCCCCATTTTCTTTCGAATCCCTGCCTGATAGTGACACTTGAGAAAGTCTTCAGGCCGGATTTCCTTTACATTAATTTCGTTTCGTTTTTGCTCACCTTCATTTCTACTTTGGTTTCTATTTCAGTACTACTTTGTTGGCTTTGGTATATATTTAATTAATTCAAGCTAGATTTTCATTCATAACATCAGAAATTCATAGAATCTTCACTTTATTAATCATGATTAAGGATTTAACGATGTTTCAAGGCATCTCATGTATTTTACCCGCAATTTATAAATATTTAACGTTGGATCCCCTTTCAATTTGTTTTTATTGCCCATAAAATATTCTTAAGCTATCGATAAACTCATGTGTGTTTTTCGTTCTTCAAGGCTATCGCTTCCATTTGATATTTATATGTACAGGTTAAGGCCCTCATACGCCCTCAACTCCTCTTTAAGATAAAGCACTCCAAGTATAAAGACCACATTGATTTAATGTACCTTTGAAATTTCGCATTAGAAAAGGAACAAATCACCAGGGAATAAATGTCTTTAGTATTTTCCCTCTTTCAAGAGTCGGAAAAAATGGGCTGTAATATATTCGAAGATTCCCATCAAGAACCTCAAGAAATCTTTTAGCGTTGCGCTTTTTCAATCCTTTTGTCGCTTTTAAAATACAGAGGATAAGACAGAAAGGTAATTTTTTTAGATCAAAAGCAGATCATCATTCTTTATTTGATAAATTCAATAGTCCGTTTTATTTATCCTAGTACTGCTTCTTTAGATAAATTATACGCTTTTAAATTCACTTTTCTTTGGAAGCTTTGGGTAATTTCTAGCCTTTACACAAGTCTTAGAAGTTATCAGACAAATCCCGAAAGCAAAAGGCAACTGAATACATACTCAAACACAGCAAGATTATATTGAATTTTATATTATTCCTTTAAATTTTCGTATTAATGAAAATATTTTTCATTTATTAAAGAAACATATTAGATCCTGTTCAGGTAGCTTATTCGTCTTCACATATTAAAGCCGTAGTGGTCGGTCCAGCCGGATTGAAACATGTTCTCTATTGGGTAGATGAAATTTTTATTTAATTTATCATTTTAAAGAAAACTTTTATAAACTATACTAACTGACATGCAGCCGTCAAACCGCCATCAAATGAAATTAATGGAATTGAGAGAATCATCGTGAAAAATAAGTCAATAAGATTTTATAGGATTTCGTTTAGTTCAAAAGTTATGAATAATAATCGTGAAAAGAATGATATGGTGCTTTATTAAATAAGCTTCATATTTATGTTCATGAATGCCTTTTATAAATGATGTATTTAAAATTGATATTGAATATCGTTTTGAAATCGCTTATAAATATTGAAAATAGTTTCCGATATTTAAGTTTTAAGCACTTAAAAAATATGATGTGATAATATTTAAAACGAAAAAATATTTTTTTCAAATGAACGAATGCATATTCAATTGAGAAACTTCATTTTTAAAATTGTTTGAACTTCTGTTTAGTTTTATAATCCCGATTTAGTAAAAACCATCATTTTTTAAGAATATCGGATATTTTAAAAAATTCGGATTGTTGAGTGAGTTTTCTTCAACGAATGCTTAACTTATTTGCAAATCTTATTGGGTCGTTCGAAAAGTAATTTCGTTTTTTCTCGACAAAGGATTTAATTGTATTTTTTTATTCCAACTTCACACTTAAGACGTATAATCATTGTATGTTTTGAGAGGTGATATAGCAATACTTGTTTGTGAAAACGTTCAATTGATTTTGCGCAGTAATTTTTGGTCGATGCCCTTTTAAATAGGGAAAGCAATAAGCAGCAATTTCGTCATATTTCACTTTTTTCCTGTAGGAAAGGTAAAAATGCTGTTCAAGCCAGAAAGAAATTAACCGATGTGTATGGAGAAGATGCGTTGACAATACGACAGTGTCAGAACTGGTTTACAAAATTTCGATCCGGCAAATTTGATGTCGAAGATGCACCACGTTCCGGATGGCCGGTTGAAGCTGATAAAGACAAGATAAAGGTAATAGTTGATGCAAACCGGCGAACAACAACACGTGAGATCGGTGAGAGTTTAAATTTATTGAATTCAACTGTTTATGACCACCTGAAAGGCCTGGGTTTAGCCTCGAAGCTCGATATTTGAGTTCTCCATGTCCTCCCGGAGAGAAATTTGTGTTGTCGCATTGAAGTCTGTGATTCGCTCCTCAAATGTCACAAAAATGATCCACTCCACCATATTATCCAGATCTGGTTCCTTCAGATTATTATTTGTTCCGGTCAATGCAAAATTTTTTGGACGGTAAAACCTTAGTCTCAAATGATGACTTCAAAAATCACCTTGGATTAGTTTTTTGCCAGCAAATACCAAAAATTTTATGAGCGTGGAATCATGCCTCTACCGGAAAGATGGCAAAAGGTTTTGGATCAGAATGGGCGATATATAATTTAATAAAATAATTATTCATTATACGAGGATCGTCTTTCATTTTCACCAAAAAAAAAACGAAATGACTTTTCGAACAACCCAATAATTATTAAAGATGAAAAAAACGCATATAAATACCCAAAAATAGTTTTTTGATACAGGCACGGGTATCAAGAGAAAAACTTATTATGGTTTATGTTCTGATAGTGTAAATAAGTAGTAAGATCATATAAAAATTATAGGCATATGTTATGTATACTTTCTATGATAAAAGAACTGTTAAAAGTTTTCGGTCTAAAAAACACTCATGCTAGCCAATCTTTTATGAAAGTCATTGAGGAAGCGATTTATTCGATAAAAAGCAAATAACTCAGACTAGATATAGTCTACTATTTTATATTTAGAGGATATAATAGACATGAATAAGCCAATTTTTTAAACTTCTATTCCTTCTTAATCTTCCAGGAAGCAACCTATCGCATAAATAGTAATCAACTCAGAATGGTTTATAGGTTCCTCAAGGATTCTATTTTTTTTTGTACAAGTAATCTTTTATCAATCTTCAACCATCACTTTAGCCTCTAAATATTGGCCGATTTTTTTAGAAAGTGATCCTGAGAATCAACCTATATTATAAATAATAATTAACTCAAGTTGGTTTAGTTTACCGAGGATTCTAATGCTCCTTTATGCAACCAATCTATTAACACAAACAGTCACTGCTGATTCCGGTTGATTAATAGTTTCACTTGGACTCTCAGGTCCTTTATACAACCAAACCTTTACCAACTTGGAGCCCCCTCTTTATCCTTCAAAAATTGACCACTTTTTGCTGAAAGCTATCCTTGACTTATCACATAAGTGATAATTAATTCAAATTAGTTTATAGATTATTGGGCTATATCTAGTGGCTGTAATAGCACTTTATCCAATAAAATTTGTCATACTTTTTTCTTAACTTCAATGTTTGCCAGATATTCCTAATCAAAAAGTATTGATTCAGAGGGAATTAAATGGTGAATGATTCTTGTGAGCTAGACTAAGTGAGTGATTCACTAGCATGGTCAAAAATGCCAATGGACCTGATAATAAATAATACAACTGTATAGACAATTAATAAGGTATTAGAACTAGTCTAACTATATATAAGCCATGAAGAAAATCAGTTCTAGGAAGTTCGATATAATTTAGTTTTATTATATAAATTTTTCAAGAAGCACAGGGTGGCCATAATTAAACTGACAGTGCTCCCAGTGTTCTGTAGCGCGATCTATTTGCGAGAATGATGCCACATTTTGTAGGAAGATTAAACAAGACGGGGGACGAAGGATTCCGCAAAATAAAGTTCCAAAAGTCACAGCTAGGGTAATATGCTGCGCTGTGTAATAGAAAATGGAGTTTTAACAAATACAAATCAATACGGAAATTAATACAACTTAAAATATTTTTAAAGTGAAAATAAAGAAAGTGCATTTTTCAAAGAACTTTAGTATACATAATAAAAATGATTTCAAATGGCATTATTATTCAAACTCATTCAACGACACAGCTTTTGTCATTAAATAGTGATTATCACTAATTTTTATAATTATTATGTTTCTAATTTCATTATTCTTTTTTCTGATTCTTTATATTTATCATTTTCAAGTACATCACCAATAAAATATATATAAAAAATCAAATTTAAAACCAAAGTTTTGGGCATTTCAATTATTTTTGTCAAATTTTATAGAAATTTTAATAAACAAAAATTTGGGATATTAAACATATCATTTTGAACAGTCTTTAAATGCTCCATTGGTGTTTACTGACAGATTGAAAACAATTTTGATTTTGCTTTTTAACACAAATTTGCAATATTTCATAATGCATGTGATCGTTACCTTTATGAAAGAATAAATCGTGCTGCATTAAATATCAGTTATTATGTTCTGAAATATACTTTCTTTCATATGCAATGAAATAAATTTCTTTGAATATATATAAAGGTAATTTTTTTCTTTCAGAATTTGGAAATAAAAATAAAATTCCGGGTTAAAAATAACCTTTCCCATATTAATTGTTATACATCATCTAAATGTTATATATCAAACCTTACAACCAAATTCATTTAAATTGATTGTTATAAATATGAATTTGAAATAACATTTTATTACAAAGCTAATAAACAAGTCCAATAAGCCAATTTATTTCTATTAATTTTATAAATTCTTTGATCTTTGATGTTTTCATTAAAGATTTTTCAAAGAAAAGCGTAAATTTACTTAAAAATACATGTTATCTCAAATGTTCTTTTTTCAAAAGTTTGAATCAAATCTTCAAAAACATTTTATTTGACTAATAAACTGTTTAAATTGGAAATATCAGTTTTCTGAAATTATTAAAATAATTATCAAAGAAAATATTGGATACTCATTTGAAATTAGAAACATTTCAGAACTAAATAAAGATTTACTTTAGATTTCGATTCAATTTTCCTTTAAAAGACATTCATGTTTCTAAATTGTTATGGAGTAAACAGACAATAATTTATAATTCATTTTTGCAATTAAAAATGCTTTTAATTATAACGATTTTCTTCAATAAATAAAGAACTTAACATTAAATTCTATGGAATGTAACAAATACTTCAAAAAATTAGTTTTTCTCATATATCATACTAATTTTTTCTTAATAGTGTTCATTCGTTGTTTACTGTATAAAATCTTTTTTCAAAATCTAATTTTATATATTTACTCAAATCTTTTCTCGTTTTCTCACTCATTCTTTACCAATTAGTGATTTGAAATCACTTTTAAAAATACCAAATAAGCTTATAAAATCTTTCAATTGGTTTTTAAATCTATCCTAATGCTCCTAAAACTAATAGCCTTAATTTTTAATTTTTATTACTTTCCAAAAATTTATATATTGTTTCGATAACTTTTTGCTATTATCATGCTTATCAGAATTATTTTTTTTACTGAAAGCAGTCATTCTCAAAATAGCATCTGTAATGGTTGGTTAGTCAAGTTTCCAGTGATCAATCTTTTAATGCCCTCATAAAAAAAAAGGTGTTACGGTTCGAGGAATCATGTTATGCATTATGAATCGAAATACTTTATTTAATTTATACCTAATCAAAACTGCAAAAAGACTTGACAAAGATCTAATGCAAGGACAATCAAAATTATTGCTTTGATTTCAAATATTTATTTATTTAAAGCATCAAAATATATAAAATGCTCAAATTTTGAGTTCAAGTATCAAAGATGTTCCGTGTGACTACTACAAGATACTACATTGTGAGCTACTACAAAGTGCGCATCAAATCTGAAATGCAATTTTTATCACAATTTAATAAGTATATCTTTACCCTTGCTGGCAACTACAAGATGAAAAGCCTGGCTTTATTATGTTCCATTCTATTTTCTAATAGTAATATGAAAATAATGCTGTTGAACTGCCCTTAGTTTATTTGATCGATCACTCATCTGTCTTGAACTAAACTTAAACTATTACTTCGTTTAGTACAATTCAGAATTGCTTTTGTAGGAAAATGCATATCAGGTCCCACAAAAATCATTTATTTGAAAGGCTCCCAAGAGCAGAATTGAAAAACATATGATATTTCAAAATATTACATTGTGAGCTAAAACAAAGTGTACATGACATCTGAAATGTAATTTTTATCTAATAGTAATATGTATAAATAATGCTGTTGAACTGTCCTTAAATTATTTTATTGATCATCCATCTGTCCGCAACAAAACTTTAACTATTACTTCGATCAGTACAAATCGAAATTGTTTTTTGTGGGAAGAAGCATGTCAGGTCCCACAAAAAAAATTTATTGGAAAGGTTCCTAAGAGCAGAATGGAAACAGATATGCGAAAGTAAAAGTGACATAGTAAAGAGAAGTAAGAATCTAATAAACATTTAAAAACATATTAAAACTTGAAATATGAATCTGCTCATATAAATGTAACAAGTTCCTGTGCAGTTTATGGCATAGTAAAACACAAACATCAGGATATTCAATTCCACTCACAAATTGCAAATAAAAAAGTGCAGAAGTAAATAATATATAATTATTTTTGATGTAAAATGAAACAAATATTAAAGTTTTCAATTGGTGAAAAAACCTAAATAGCTTATATGCATAAAAGATTAACGTATATAGCCCAAATTTCAGCCATTAGATACTATAATACCTATGGCATCCTTCAACTACTCGTATAAGATATTGATATAATATTTTTTTTCTCTATGTATAATAAAGATGTCCGCGTAAAGGAAGGGGGTGCGCGTGCCTGCTTTATTTGCGCTACCAATCTAATCATTTGTTCTAGAACTATTAAGCATTGCGCATTTACACTCACTTGCCAATGAATTAGTAATCAAAGATCAATATTTTATTGGACCAACTTTTGCACGGATAACTGCTCGGATTCGTATGGGCATCTACAAGCGTCTGGAGTGCATTTACATACAGAGAATACCATGAATTGGCCATGCAGCTTTTTAGATCTTGTGAATTAGATGGAAGTGGAGAGAGCTGTCCGACGCGTCTTTCCACCTTATCCCACGCATTTTCTATGGTGTTAAGATCCGGGTTATGCGGTGGCAAGGGAAGGTGTTGGAAGTAAGATTGACGATCATCGAACCAATTTTGAGCACTTCTGTCACGATATAAAGTTGCATTATTGTCCACGAAGTATCCGTCGCCATCAGGATAAAAATGCAACATTGCAGGGTGCACATACCCGTCCAGTATATTTAGGTATCACATGGCTATTTGTGTACCCTCGAGGAACACCAGGGCACCACTTTCATGGCAGCAGAACGTTCTCCATATCGTAATACTCCATCCAGACCCTTGCACAGTGCGAGTAAGGCAAGATGGAGTCTAGACTTCGCGGAGTTCTCGCCAAATTTGACGTCTTCCTCAGTGTAAATTAAGGTATAATATGATTCATCCGACCACATTTCCCGTTTCCAATACTCAGATGTCCAGTGTCTCCGTTCCCGGCACCACTGCAAACGAATGTTTGTGTGTCAGGCAGAAATGAGTGGTTTTTTCACAGGCACACGACTATGCATTCCTATCTTCTACAATTCTCTGTGCATGGTTCGAGTTGAAATTTGTTGGGAAGAGCCTTGGTTGACGATTTGTGTCAGTTGAATTACAGTACAGTCCTTGTTCTGCCTTACAATTCGTCGGAGACGACGCCGATCACGATCTTGGAAAACTATGCTCGAACCACAGCTACGTCCTCTAGAGAAGAATTGTGGGTTCTGATTCCAACTTTTGAAAACCTTTGATGTGGCTGTGTTTCAGAACCTAGTGAGATCTTCCCTCGTCGAAATCGAGGCACCTGCTAAACGGGCACCAACAATAAGCCTTTTTTCAAGTGGTCAAAGATCTGTCGTTATCCCTATTTTACTTTATTCTTCGCCAAAAGGACTCTTGCACCTTACTTATAATAGCATTCTAACCACGTGTAACCCACGTCATAATAAAAAATTTGCATACTTCATTCATAGCATGCATTCAAATGCGATTCTCAAAGGTTTCTTATTCATTGGCCAGTGAATGTATATGCTTTTAAGGAGTGGAATGTGCATCTCACAAAGGTTTTGTTTTGAAGTGTGTGTTTTTTTCTCTAGGGTTTTCTCGAAATTGATTCGCACATAAGTTAAAATTCAAAAATTTATATTTCCAATTAAATTAATTTTTAGCATAAAACCAATTTTATAACACAAAAAAATTATTGCAAGTTGTTACTGTTTGCTATTTAATAAATTTATTCTTCTCATTCCCTTTTAAGCTGCCTTTTGAGGTTCATAATATTAATTTCAATCTCATGACCTAAATAATATTAGCTTATTGAAATTTCGCTAAGAAGTTTGAGATTCAGCAGATGAATCATTTCCTGCTATTAATCAATCCAAACGATTGAACTTATTTTCCTTTTATATAAAAACTACTAAGAAGTTAAATGGGCTTCTATCCGCCTTTTCATATTTATTTGTTGCTAGGTGAACAACCCCCACTGTGTTCACGGTGTCACTGTCAAGTGTCTGTACAGCATATTTTGCCAGAATGCCTAACTTTAGTACCCAACGGTTACAGTTCTTTCAAAAATCTTGCCCTCCACTATATCCCTTGCTTGGTAAGATACTCATGTCCAACTCTTTGCATTTTTAAAGTGCATAAATTTTTATCATTTTATTAGAATCTTGATCACATTTCAGCTACTCATCATTTCCCTCCCAGTTATTGTTTTAAAATGATATAATTTTATTCTTTGTTTGGCGCAGTATGGTAAACATCATGGCTCTTGCGCCGAAAAGAAAACCAAACAAATCAAATCTATCCGCCGATCAAATAAAAGGTTTATCTAGAAGTCTACCACTTGGTGCAAAGAGTTTTTGAGTTGTCGTTGTCACGGACAGATAGACTGGCATTTTCCAAAAATGTGTTTCTCAAACTCAAAAACATCTAAAACAGAGAGATTCACTAAAATCTGGAATTCAAAATTTTTTAACGATTAATCTACTGAAATACTTTTTTATTAATATTTGTCTAAATTCATCTCAAGACCACATAAACTTTGACTGTGTTTTATTGTCTTATTCATTCCATTTTAAGCTGTCCTTTTGAGGATCATAATAATAATTTCCATCTCACAACACCAATTTTATTAGCTTATTGAAATTTCACTAAAAAGTCCGAGATCCATCTGATGAATCACTTCCGGCTATTCATCAATCCAAACGATTGGGCTTCTCCCCCCCCCCTTTTATATGCAAACTAATAGGCAGTTAAACGCTCCTCGCTATCCCGAAAACCAAAATAAAAACTTGATCCAGAAGCCCACCGCATGTATGATTCTGCCATCCATCAAGCTGTACAATGACTGCAAACGAACGACAGGACGAAGGCAAAAAAAATAAAGCCATAGGAAGAAGACAGAAGGCGGATGAATACTCTGGATCAAGGCGCGTAGAAAAAGAGTGCGATATTATTTACAGCGCGATCGATACTTACAGAGAAGACCTCCGGCAATGGATAAGGTTGTCAAAAAAGGTCTTCTATAATGTTTATGCATTTCCCCGCCCTTCGTAACTGTCGCAACTGCAAAAGATCATATGGGGAAAAGCAATAAATATTCAGCGTGCGTCAGAGTATATATTTTTAGATATTTATTTACGTTGCTTTCTTTTTTTTATTATTCTTTAGCCCCCCCCCCCCTTATAGACTAGGGTGATATTTTGCTCTCTCCTCTTGCTCGGAAGAGATCCTATTATAGATGATATTTTTACTGCTACGCTAATGCTTTTCAACCGTTTCAAAAGCCTGCTTTGGGGAAGGGGGGGTTGAGAATTTAGTATTTTTATGGGGTGGGGAGAGGAGAGCAACACTCTTTTTGAGTTTTAGGGTCTGGGGTGTTTAGAATACAGAGCTTTAGGGGATATGGTGGGGAAATTTTGAATTTAATATCATAAGCAGCCTAGAGGGGTATATTGATATGTTATTGTTTCTGGAAGTTTTGCATATGATGGGAAAAGTGTAAACGGAATTTATTTTTCGGTTAAATACTTTTATAGTATTTGTTTAATCGATTTCATTAATATTTATAAATGTTGGTTTATTCAATAGGTGGGGTTTAAAAAAATACAAATATTGGTTTTTATTCTCTAACGATAAAATTTAAAACATTTTGAAATATTTATGATAATTTAAATAAACTATATAAGTTTCAAACTGGGATAAAACATAATAATCGAGATTTTATCATTAATCTTAATAGTTAATGTTGAGGAACGACTTATTAAAAAAGGTGGTTGAAATTGCTTAAACACTGAAGCAAGTAAGCTGTTGTTCTTTAAAGCAGCTTCCCAAACACTGATTAACATATAAAGTTTTTGCGAAAAAAGTAAGATTAAAGTTGTCTTAGGAAATACATTAGACGAAAATACTTCATTGATCAGTAGTTCAAAAAGCAGTGTGCTGTTATTATATTATAATTAATCAATGAAACTTAGAATCTCTTACAATTTTCAAACATTTGTCTAATTTGTTGTGTGTGGGGGGGCGAGATATTTGAACCTCTAAATTTAGCTGTAATTACTTCCCAAAGATTTTAAAATCATATGTTAACAAAGAGATGTGACTCATGTGCATACTACATCTCTTGCTATTTGCAAATACGCAGTTTCAGGTTTCCGAGCTTGCATGGATAAATTAAAACGGC
>JAOUZG010006964.1:2410397-2422537 GCA_026289955.1 Argiope argentata | reverse complement strand
ATATATATATATATATAATAGAGAAAATGCATTAAATATCCAATTTTGATTTTCAATTCTTAAAATAGAAATCGGAATATGTCGCTCCCCTATATATTCTTCATTGTAAAACATCCATATATATTTATTCCATTTACTGTATCTTGTTGTAAAGTGGTTAAAACAGTCATTTATTTGATAAGCTCTTAAAAACGAATATCTAGCAAAGCTTTATAATAAATATTCTCGAATTTTGAACGTTTTCCACTTCAGTATTTCTTAGTACTTCTTCCAGAAGAGTGCGTATATCTTTTCAATAAAATTTTAATCTCTAACCCTTCTGTATGGCATATCAAAATGGCTCTACACTCATGAAGAGTAATCTGCAGTTAACAAGTAGCTTCTTAGCTGCGTTCGTTCTCAAGAATCCCATGCACAACCTCGCAGTCGGAGATTTCTCATTTCCAAACAATGAAGCAACAACAACACATCTTCTAAAATTCGTCGTCGGCTGATTTCTTTTATAATAATGTTCGAAGAATCTTAAAACTTTTCAAAAGATAGAAAACTTTCCCGTTCTCGAAAGCAATAATTGCCATTATTACGGTATCTCTTTTCTGAACTAACAACGCTGTTATGAGCTTTTCTTCGACGAAGACCCAGGAATTGGCTTTTATTGCGTATTGACAGAAGCTATATTAAGTAGAAGCACCCCCCTGCTTTTGCAGCCCCTCCCCTCTTACCTTCCACGATTAAGCAAGGTTCTATCTTATGATAGAGAGCGATGAAACTCAAAATATATATCGCGAAGAAAATAGTTTGTTTTTCTTTTCAATGCAAAAAAGGGATGGCAACGATAAAGCTCTTTCGGTGAAAAATAAACACAGGGGAAGACAAGAGTTAAGGTGCATTTTTATGAAGAAAAAAAAAGTTTTACTCTGAGATGAAGTTTCAGGTATTTTCATTTATTTATTTTATTTTTTAGTTATTCCAGTTTCGAAATACTTTTTTTCTAACGCAGAGTTAAAGCTTTGTATTAGAAAATGCGTCGTTAAAATTTTCGACCCATTTTAAATTGCATTTCCTTATGTATGTATCGCCCGAGATTAAACATGTTATATTCTAACATGAAGGATATTCAGAAATAAATGAACTACCGATCTTTTTCTTGAAATTTTTGAAACATTTTAACATTTTGCCATAAATTCTAGAAGTACAGTCTTGAAGCTACATGAAGTGTTATAGTAATAGAAGAAATATATTTAAGAGTGAGTGTTTAAAGACCATACCAGGACAATTTTATATATTTTCACTAGACGCCTATGAAAACCAATTGGTTCACCTATGTCAACGGTTAATAAAAATTTCAATAACATATCCTATGTTAATTAAGGGTTTCCTAAATAAAACATTTATAAACTTTGATTTTGATTAAAATATAATTGTTACGAGTTCAGAAACCTTAAACATTTCACAAATATCAGTTTTTGATAACATTTGAAATGAAAAATTTATTATTATCATCTCAGAACATGATGTCGTTTTTGGGATGAGGATTTTGGCGTCAACAAAAATCCATTGGCGAAAACTAAAATTTTATTATCTGCACGAGCATCGCAAAAATGCAGCTTTTAATAACGTTTTGCCATTGCAACTATAAAAGTTCTGATTTTAAAGAAATAAGTTGATGACTACGGCAAATAAAACCTAGAAAATGTTATTTTGAGCACGTGATTATAGGAAATGAAATAAATAGGAAATCTGATATTTTTTGAAACAATAAATGCGAGACAAAGTCTTTTAAATCATTTTCAATACTGAAAATGACTCATTTAATGAAACAGGTAAAATGGATAAAAATATAATTTAATTTGCAGGAGCACGTTGTGCTTGGCCGTTCAAGAAACTTTGTTCTGACATAATACATTGAAATATGCATAGCAGATTTCCTTTTAATCGTTTTACAGATTTATTTCATTTTGAAGAAATAATTAAAAGGTATCAAATTTCCATGGATTTTACAAATCTTATTGACATACGGCTTCTAAGTTTTAATATATATATATATATATATATATATATATATATATTCATAAAAAAATCAAGTAAAAATATACCAACAAACATAAAACCGGAATAAAACGGAAAATTGGGTTAGTAATATAATGAAACGGCAAAGGAGAAATAAAATATACGGAAAATGGAACCAGGAAAGCTGCAGTACAAAAAAATACTGTAGAAAAGAAACAAATATATTGCAAACAAAATGCAAAATATAACGTGAAAGAAGGCGATCCATACATTAAATTCTCGGTATCGAACGAATAAGTGTAAACAGTCGTCAGACCTAATGTTGTAGTATACCAAGTTGAATATGTTTAGTTTAGTTATACTAACGTCTAGTTTTTTAAAGCATTATTAGGACTATTTTGGAACGGACCTCATAATTTAGAAACGTGAGCAGCTAACGGGGAAACAACCTGAGCTGACACCCCTCTCCAAATTATCACACCACACCAGCAGGAGGACATTTTGTCCCGACGGATTTAAAGTACCCCAGGCCGCGCGTATGACAATTATTCGATGAAATCGGGTTTGAAACTTGAAGCCCTCTCACTCTTAAGCCGAAATCTCATTTCCTGGCCAACTTGGCATTCATGGACTGAATCATGATGGATATATAGTTTGACACCCCCCTCCTTTGCTACTAATTTAAATATACATACATTTATAACAAAGGCGTTTGAGAAAAAAAAAATCAAAATTTTCTCTTTTTAATGGTGATTATTTCATTTTTCTCTCAATTTTTAATTAAAACATATTTTAATGGTCATTATAGCAATTTATTTCATAGTTGAAGTGAATCTGGAATCGTCTTTATGGTCACAATAAATACTTCCACCCGATTATCCCACTCCTGCGTTCCCCACCCCCTCTCCATGTCTATTAAGTCAGTGAAACGAATATTTGTGATGAATCTTTTGAAATTCATTGCTTTTAAAGTCATAGCTTAGCTTCAGTACCCTCCCCCGGAAGGCGGAACGTTTTTTTAAAGTGTGCACGTTTATAAATATTTTTGTATTTTCTTATGAGATAATTAAATGGTTGAATGTGTATGCAGACAGTTAAAAATGCATAGCACAATGAACCGAAATAAGGCTTATATGTCCTTTCAAATTTAAAGTCATAAAACATTCTTCTGAAGAAATTACAAAACAAACATTGCATTTTTTTACGAACTATTACTCCTGAAGAACCAACTGGTCGCCATGCACTGCAAATATATTTTGTATTATACAGGGTAATTCAAAATGAATAAGGCGATTACAAGCGGTTATAAATATTAAATGAAAAATAATTCATCGATAAGATCAATACAGAATGTTGTTGGAACTTCAAAATTTCTTTATGTAAGGCGCAGGCGTAGAGAAACAGAAGTCTACGCATGCGCGAGTTGAAACTTCGCAACGACAAGAAACATGTTCGCTGCAGGGCGTCTCATGAGTGAAAATGGCTAGTCCCATACAGAAAGTATTATGCGCGATATAATTTAACTATGGTCATTCGTTATCACAGATGCTGTTTTTGTTGTTGTTGCTTATGGCACT
Source organism: Argiope argentata (assembly GCA_026289955.1). NCBI lineage: Eukaryota > Metazoa > Arthropoda > Arachnida > Araneae > Araneidae > Argiope > Argiope argentata. Next base: position 2,418,950 of record JAOUZG010006964.1, on the reverse strand, counting down.
TGCCTATGGACAAGCCCCCTGCTGATGCAGCAACAGATTTAAACCGAAAGGAGCTTCTCTTGTTTTTTGAAGTAGCGCCAATTAGGGCCAAGAGTGCGACTTAGCTACTCACTCACTACATTCCTTGCACAACCCCTTTTTACGGGGGGGTGCAGTCACACATGTCACAGATAGCACACAGAAGAACAACCATGCCGAACCGGGACTTGAAAGCGGGACTCCTAGAGCACGAGGAAGACCTGCTATCTCTGTGCCAGAAAGCCGGCATCACAAATTTTGCCAGAATTACAAAGAATAACCACCAAATGTGGATAACCACTTGACTTGATGCCCTGAAATTTTTATCTATGAGGGTTTTTGGGAAAGACGAAGATTATGTGCTCCCCATGCCCAAAACAATTGAATAACTCAAAATATGCATTTGTGATGGGCTTGCGTCAGTTCATGCTTCAAAATGTATGGCGTGAAAAGGACCACAACTTAGATATTGCCCATGTGACCAAGGGAAGTCACATAGAACATCTGTTATGCATTTATACAAACTTTTGAATTTGCATCTACATTATGTGCTAAACATCGATTCTTTTTCACTAAATAGTTATAGCCATTTGTAATCGCTATAGTCGTTTTTTAATTCCCAAATATTATAAAAATATTTGTATTATTAAAAGCATTTATTATTATATCATTTTGTATCATACACACTTTATCAAATACCTGCATAAGCAAGCATCTTCTATGAAACCCTTTTTACAGAATTATTATAAGCATCTTCGTATCAAAATATAATTTTAAAATAAGATCTACTGATTTCTCAAAAGCCGATGTCGAAATGAAAAACATGAGTCCTAAGCAAACTTTTCAAAAATAAAACAAATAAGATACTCATGTTTAGCTTTTAAAAAGATCTTCGAAATTTTCGAAAAAATAAAAATTGTTTTTCTCCGGGATTCTTCTTTTCTCGGAACAACATTTCTAAGAAATAGTCACTTTTCCCAGAGAAAAGTGAAAAATAAATAGCTAGAAAATGGGTGTCCATCTGAGAGCGTCAACAAAAAAATCGCCCCCTTCGAGGTAATACAATATGGGAGACATGGGTATACGACTCCTAATGCTTTCTTTTAACAACGGCACAGAAGAAAATACCTCGGGGAATTCTGGTAATGGTTAAATCAATGATCTGCAATAGGTAGACTTGATTCAGATTGCATCGGAGTCAGTGAAAAAAAAACAAGAAAAGAGAAAGTCTGAATTTTTTAAGAACTAGTAATGACCAAGGGGCTATTTTGGTATATTAAGTGAAGTTGATGTTTTTGGAATGGCTATACTTATAGGGTAAATTTCATGGAAGCAAACACATAAATTTATGTTATGGAAATCGCATTATAAAAAGACTTTTTAATGGATTAATTTTAAAAATTGAGTTATTCACTAAGGTGATGTACAGTTATTAAATTGTAGTTATTTCCTGCCTATGTGAGATTTGTGTTTTGTATAATGTTTCATAGATGGAAATTGATGTTAATGGATATTTTATTAATTCCTTCATTATAGCTATAATCACCTATATATTGATTTTTGAATAATGATGTAGACTTTTATACAATAAATTCAGTATAGTAAGTCGATTTAATTATTGTGGGTTGAAATTTTTTTTAAAATTGTTGGCAAGTGTTGTATTTATGTTGATTCTCGTAACAGAATATAAAAACGCTCAGATTCGAAAATTAACCAGTTAACTATTTCGACCTCTTCGAAGATACATATTAAAATTCTGCAGCAAAAATTGAACGATGACGAGTATACTATTCAAATGCAGAGTATGTGTAATATGTAATTATTATGTAATGAACTAATGGGTAGTTTATTCATTCCTTCATTACGTACTTCTTATAGCTATAATCAACTATATATTGATTTTTGAATAATGATGTAAATTTTTATGTAATAAATGCATTATATTTAGGCGATTTAATTAATGTAGTTTGAAAAAAATTGAAAATTGTTGGCAAGTGTTGGATTTATGTTTATTCTCGTAGCAGAACATAAAAACGATCAGATTCGAAAATTAACCAATTAACTATTTTGACCACTTCAAAAATTCTTATCAAAATTCTGCAGTAAAAATTGAGTGTTGACGAGTATACTAGTCAAATACAGAGTATGTTTAATATGTAACATCAAATCAATAACATCGGAGCCGTCAAAACCTCCTAACCAAAATAACATAATGTTCCCACAATTCGATTACTAATTCGCTATTACTTGAATACTCCGGAACCTGGTAAATAATAAAATCTAATGAATATAAATGCAATTTGTTTTTAAAATAATATTATAATGTTTGAAATCTGTTTTTAAATTATTTAAAAAAAAGTGCAATAAAATACAAAGAGTGCGAATAAAGGCTTAAAATAAACTATATGTTGTTTACAAAAAGTCTTTAAAAAATATAAGTTGCGAATTACAAGAGTGCTATAATTATAGCAAAAAAATTCGAAAATGACCGATGACATTCTCACTATTCGATTTGGTTGGAGATTAAATAATTAAAAGTAAGAAACCAAACGATAAATTAGTTGCACCATAACTTATTATATCTAAAGTATTAATCGAAAACAAGAGATTGAACAATAAAATTAGCAGCAGCATATGAAGATGACGTCACATCATAGAAACTTTGAACCGTCACGTATCTAAATTTTGGATATTAAATCTATGTAACAAATTTTATCCTTCTAACTTTCACTTTGGAATTACCGGGTTTAATTATTTTCATTATCTCTTTTTTGAAATAATAAGTTATCTCTTTTTTAAATTAAGTAGTATTTTCCTTTCTTTCCGAATCATTTTGAAGAAATGAACTCCACATTTTTATATAACGGTAATATTTCTGATTTTCATACGCAAATTCGTATAAATTGAATGAAAAATATATTCGTTTTTTATGAACACAAATAACTTAAGAATCTTTTTTATACATTTAATTTTATCTAATTTACTTACTACAGAAAATTAAATATATTTTGTAAAGAAATAAAGTAATTTAGTTTTAATTATGCAGAATTGGAAAGTAAATGCATCAAATGCAATGTTATTAGGTCTACATGATTTCTTAAATTAATACCATGCAAATTTTTGCAAATATTTGAATAAATTAATTTATATAAAATATACATAATATTAATTTAATATTGATTTATATAAAATATATATTAAAAAATCAAATATTTAAATGCATTAAAGTACATTATTTAATAATATTGGATTAAAATGCTACCACGCAATAAGAATTATTTATTATGAAGTGAATATATAAATCTGTGTGACGTGTAACAGAATACTTGCATAAAAACTGCATGAATTATTTCCTATGAAGCGAATATATAAATCTATGTGTGACGTGATACCCAATACTTACATTAAAATTGCATGAATTATTTCCTATGAAGCGAATATATAAATATGTGCGACGTGTAACAGAATACTTTCATAAAAACTGCATGAATTATTTCCCATGAAGCGAATGTATAAATCTATGTGTGAGTACTATACTTTCAAAAAAAGTTACATGAAATTTTCTGCAATTACGCTGTAAGATTTCACAAAAAATTCTAATTTAAAAATCCTAAATTATTATTATTGATTTATTTTTTAAATGACTGAAGATGGATTTTTGGTGACCATGCAAATAGATATGTCATTAGTTTATTTTTTGCAGTCAATCAACTTCTCACTAACACATAAAAGATTCTAATTTGTGCAACTTTTCTGGAAAATATCCATACAATGACCGAAACGATGTTTACAAAAATGAAAGAAAAAGATTTTCCATTACAGCAACAAAAGCCTTCATATTTTCTTGTATCAACAGCCATTATACCTGACGTCATAGAATCTGTGGGCGTAACAATAAACATGTATTAAGTTACCTAGGGAACACAATTTTTTTCAGCGTTGTTTATGTATATTCCACCCTCATGTCTTAGATTCAATGATATAATACTTTCGTCACTAAAATGTCCTGTTCCTATGACGGTAAATGCTTGTGTCTAAAGCTTCTATGGGAAAACAACCGGATGTGTCCTGCATATGACAGAAACAAGTCGATACCAACAAAAATTGTCGAATCTCTTCTCGCAGGATCTGGGTATGCACAAAAACAAATTTTCGAAGAAGTAGTATCTCGTGTCAACATCTTTTTGCGAAACGCTGCAGTTTTTAGGAAAGTAAGAGAAACATTTGTTTGCTTCCTTTTATTTTGTGGAAACAGTAGTATAAAAATGTTTTCCATAGAAGTGTATTTCTTCTAGAACCCTTTCGTTTCTAAAAATTCTAGAAATGCATTAATACATTTCTGGAATTATGTTATATACGGAATTTGGAAAAGAAAAATTACATTTTATTTATTTTTGCAAGCAAGAATAATGAATGAAAGAGCTAAGTGGGTTAAGAAACAAATATTCTCTTAAAATTTTCAAATATAACTAGCATTATTTGGAAATGATAGCAGCAAACATATCGAAACAAAATAGCATTGAAAAACTTCCTTCAGAAATATATGTTATAAAAATTTACCTAATTTACTATATACGTTTATAAACCTTAAGAAATTGGGGGGGGTGGGGGGGGGGGGGGGGGGGTGTTGAAGAAGAAAAACTTAAATATAAAAGTTATCTCTCAGGTATATTGGTATTACTTTTTTTCAGACGAAGTATACAAAACAAATCCATATTACGATTTCCAAAGAAGATATAATCTTAGCGTCATAATATTATAAAAGAAAAAAGATATTTCCCTGCTTTTGAGTATGCACAGATCTTCTAAATAAAATTCTTTTGTACATTTCTGTATTTCTTCTTCCTACACAAAATATATCAACGTTCTTAGTTTTCAACACAATACATTTGTAGTTTGAAACTTCAAAAATAATTTAATTTCCTGGAAAAGCCGTTATTAAATTACCTTATAGAAAATTATTTCGAGGAAATATCTTATGATTTGTCTGCAAAAATTTTTATTAGACAAGAAAATGTTTTCTATTCTCTTTAAAAAAAGGAATTCAAAGCAAAAGCAACAAAAATAAATGTTAAAATCCGATTCAAATTGCACAATTTCCAGAAAAATACCTTTATATTAAAAAATAATCAATTAAAAAAATTGCTTTAAACCTCCAATATATGAGAATTCAAAGATATCAGTAGAAACTTTTAATCAACTAATTAAGAAATTGGTATGCAAAAAAGAAATAAAATTTGAGAAATCGTTTTTCATTTTTTATATTCTTATAAAAGAAAAAGCAACATACAAGATTTTTCATAATATATAATTAATGAATTAATATTTGAAGTGCTAATATTTTTAATACAGATTAATTAATTAATTTTTAATTCATTAACTAACACCGAAAAAACACTGTTAATTAAGATGATGAAACGTTTCAAACTGGTAATAAAAACAGTTGATTAAACTTCGACAGTTAAAACATTTAACGTCCATGGTGTAAAATACTGCTGACGCCTTAAAATTTTGACTCACCAGCAAAAAAAAATTTTTAGTTTTCTCCCGTGGCCATTATATCATTTTATGTTGAATTTTATACATTTCACCCAAAAACATTAAAGCTTTTATGCACTTTCTTTGACTACTTTACCTTCTGAGAGTTTAATTATGATTTTTTTTTCTTTCCAGACATTACTTTTATTGCATTATCCCTTCATTTAATTCCTTGAAGCTCTTCTCTAAAGTAAAGTTTGTAACTAACTCACAGCTCCATAAACAAATGTAATAATGTATGGATTCTGCCCCCAATTACGGTACCATGCAGAATTTCAAAACAGACAAAAAAATTAAAATGTTAAATAAGTCTTTTTATGTAATGTAATTTTATGATATTAAAATGATAATATATTATCAAATTTAGCATAGAATATGCACTCAATTAGTTGTCTGAAACAATATTATTACGTTTTTAGCGTAGCGGGTTTGGATCGAATGGAGTTTACTTGAGGACAGCACAAACAAATTTATTTACAGCTATTTACAAGTATTTACAGGATGACACGATAAAGTAAAACTTCAGATAAAAACAATCCAGCAGTCAACAGTCATTTACAGCGTAAATACAAGCCTTTCGCACGATAAAAACAGACTGCAAAACAGCTATCGTATAGCACAGTAAAAAGTAAATCACAGCGAGCTCAATAATACTAAGTTAACAGCAAATGTAAACGCAACTCACTAATAAGCACGAGAAGTAATCCGCTAGTCCAGCGAGAGGGAAAAAACTAACTTACTGACTGCCAGGTTACGGCAACCCGTCCGCATATAAACTAAACTTACATTGATAGGAACCTTACAAAAATTTAAGCCCGTTGATTGGTTGGACTCATCCTACGTCAGGACCTGTGATGTCAACTGATATATTTGTGTACTAATAGCGATCCTTTGTCGGGTTTTTTTTGACATAACTACTTAATACATATTATTTTTTCATTCTTTTTGAAATGTCTGTTTTTTGGAGACTAAATTCCAACTTCATTTTGTAATGAAGTTGAGTCATATGCACATATTGTAATTACTGTTCGCAGCGATGTGGAAAATTTACAATTTTTAAGAGACAAAATAATATAATAATAAATTCCCATTTTTCAAGCCAACTTTCATTTACCAAAATTTTTTATTTTCATTCGGAAAAATTTCAAGGATTTTTAAATAAATTCTTGTTTTTTTTTTTCTTTCTGAAATAAACTTTTTACAAGGAATTTTTTTTTTGGACCAAACTTGCTACATATGCGTTAATTTGGGGAAAATGATATTATTTCTGTTGTGTTTTTTACAGATATAGCTCAAGAATATAGAAAGAATAGAAAGCAGCACAATTTGACGCTTATAACAGTTGGCTATTCAAAATCTTTTAATTTGGATGTTTTTTTTTAATTGATGCAAAAAAAATCTAGTTAGCTAATTTTTATAATAGAGGGCGCCATGGTGAAATTTTAATTCGTTTCCAAAAGACGGATATTTAGAAATGTTTACAAGTGAATAAAATAAATGATACAAAGAAACATATTTTAATTGATGCAGAGATATTTTTTGTTCACAATCTCTTGTTTATTTTGAATTAAAATTCGTGTTCGTCAATTTTCCGAATTTCGCTACCCATCTGTAGCATTCTAAAATTTTCACATCACTGCGTCAAAAAAAATTTGGTCTGGAATAAATGATTTTACTTCATTATAAAATGGTCGGAAGATTTGTCTCCAAAAACAGAGACATTTCATAAAGATTGAGAGAAAGAAACTGTATGAATTTTTTATGTCTAAGACCAGAGAAGCGCTGCGCTAATCTTTACACATCACATTTCATGACGTAGGATGAGTCCAGCCAATCAGCGGGCTTAAATTTTTGTAAGGTTCCTATCAATGTAAGGTTAGTTTATATGCAACCCGTCCCTTATATAGCCGACTGAGCACGCGCCCAAAAGCACGGGAAGCAACGCGCCCCTTCATGAGAGATCCAGCGGTTACCAGGCTATTCCTTTCGCCAAACCAACCCGGCTGGCGCCAAGCTCTTTGATAATGGTCACCAGTGCCTTCTCCTTCGGCGTGCTATCACGGCGTTCGCCCGCTTGTAACCTTATTTCTTTCTATTAAATAGAACTTTTTAATCTGTCGACATGCAATTCCTACCAGACATTTAAAACATACAAGATTCTTAATATATACCTAACAGCCAACAAAAAAAAGAAATATGTGTAGATTCATGTATGAAACTAAATCTTTTATCATATAATTGATCGCCAAAATCTCCCCGACACTTTCTCGAATATACTCTAATAAAGATGTTATACTACAGCACAACTTATAATAGCATGGAACAAAATGGTTATAAATTGCTAACCTTTGGTTTGAATTTAGCATTTTTACAAAATCAATGTTTTCATCTCTGATTATTTATTTGGCGATAAGTCTCTGATATGAGGTTAATATTATTAATTATCCAAAAATCAAAACTGTATTTTAGATACATTTTTCTCAACCTATTGAAACAGAAATTTGACTCAAAACTACATTTTTACTCACAAAAACACATGCCAAATTTGATATATTTAAATGATTGTGCCATTGAATTTGTTTTTTTAATGAAAAACCAACTGGCAATTAATCCCCTTTTTGAATTTAGCTCAAAATTTGATAGATCAACACTGCAAATACTAAATATATGTATCGAATCGTATATCTAGCTCACTTCGTTTTCTGGTTATCATGTTAAATTTTATTCAAACACCCTGATAGATAGACTTTTGCTAAAAATTTGATAAGAATTTACAATTTTGGTATAAAATTTGCCTATCAATTTTTATACGCCTAGATCAAAATTATTTTATAGGTATTCTCTCAAAGATTATAAAAAACGCAACAGTTAAACTATAACAATTACATTGGCAGGGAGAAAATTTTCACATTTTTAAATTACAGTACCAGCCATTTTTAATTGAAGTGTGGTCTCCATAGATAGTAAACAATAAATAATGTTGGAACGCTACCTGTA
>JAOUZG010006964.1:2359186-2410387 GCA_026289955.1 Argiope argentata | reverse complement strand
ATTTTCATGCTACTGGTAACTTTACAATGTTATTTATTGTTTTTTTTTCTATAGAGAACTATTTTCCATGCTATTTACTGTTTGTTTTCTATTTAAAATTGCAATAAAAAAAGTTAATGTTGCCATTTGACAAGTTTGAAATTTTTTCACTGTAATTATAAAACAGTTGTTTTACACGTGATTCTTAAACGTATACTTCAAAATATCCTGAGCCAAAATTTTCTTTCGGTACTATAAACGGTATGAGAGTTACGGTCACATGTATTGAAATCACTTTTATAATAATCACCTGGTACTTTGTTGAGTTATGCTCAAATACGGTTACGCATGACTGTCAGGACCTGCATGCTTAATATTTTATTCAGATTAAGTAATCATAGCAGTGCCTTCAATGAGGAAAACATTACAATCAAGAAGACTGCAGAATATATTACAAATAATAAGATAAAATAGCACAAAATTTATCAAATTTCTAATTTTTTTCTTACATTTCAGAATTATCTCTTCTCTGATAAATGAAAATACCGATGACGAATATCCCAGATAACAAAATAATGAAAGAAATATTTCTCAGACCTTGAGATAATATCATAGAGTTGGAGTTAATAGAGATAACCTCATAAATCTTTAGTTTCTCCAGAACACTTTTGCAAAGTTAAACATGAAGACAGGAGGTCCCTGATAGCTCCAATTAATCATTCAATAAAAATAGCTATACATCCCTCTTCCACTATCGGATTATTTAAGAAAGAAAACAATATTGAAGAATTATATAATATTCACTATACCATATTCCACCTCAAGTTAATTGTATGCATCTATCCGTATGAAAAATGCAATGATATGAACCATAGCATTTGCCATATTTTTAGGTTTTATGACCGACCATACTTTTCTTACTTAATTCCAATTATATTGTTACTTATTCCTCTCACTAATTAACTAATTTCAAATCAAGAAGATTGGGGGAAAGGGAATGCAGTACCTTCTGAGGGTAAAGATCCCTGAGAACCTGGGGGCAGTAGTCTAACTTTAGCTCATATGAGAATAACACACAGACACTCACAACCCCTCCCCCCAAAACATCACAGATAGAATGCAGAGTAAAGAACAACAATTTCCAAACCAGATCTCTAGTCTAGGACGCTCAGATCCGTGGGAGGGTGTGCTATCCCATGACCAGGACCCTGGAATACCAATTATTGTATTAAAATACTAAATTAATAGGCATTTTCATAAACTTAATCAATTATTTCCTTAGAAAATTACACAAATTTTTTAATTAATTATGCAAGTAAAAACAAAATTAATCAGAATATATATTAAAATCAGAAACATGATTCAAACCTTTTATAATTGACTTTTCTTTAAATAGTTTTAAAAAATTGTACAAAAAACACTTTTTTTTCTTTTTTTTAGATATATTTCAAAATGTTTAAATCAATATATTAGCAAACAAATCAAATTAAACCTACCAGTTTTGTCAGCTTAGTCTCAAATATTTTCATTCTTTTTTTAAATGAATTACTACTATCAATAACTAATTAATTACTATCCTATCGATAATTTTCGGGCCATTTAGCAGAGTAAAGAATAAAAGTAAAAAAAAAAAATAGATAAAGTACTTTTATCCCAACACATTGAATGATCCAAAGGGCAAGTCAAAATAAAAACAAAAACTTCTTCACAAATTTGCAAGAAGATTGTCACCAAAAAAAATTCGGTGAGATTAATTCAAAAATGTTTTTAAACTGGAAAACGCAACATTTCATTAGGTATTGGAGCAAACGCTTCAATGAATGCTCTTACCAATTTTATTTTTTTTTCTCAAAAAAAAAAAAAATGAAACAGAAAATTCCTTTTCTGCGAAATAAAAATTCGTCTTCTAATTCACATTCTTCAAATATGATAAATTTCCTTTTTAATACTTCCGGATCATTCAGAATTCTTTGATCACCTTCCAACATTAATCTTCATCAACAGATCGGAAATCGATATATTTAGTAGCTTTTTTTGGCATCACTCTTTCTAAAGTAAGACTAGCAGAAAGTGGATATTCCTTTTCTGGTATAAGTTCTGTTAGGAAAAGCGATTATTGGTTATAATAAGTGTGAAGTGAAAATAAATTCCAAACCTAATTGTCTTTTAATTTACATAAAAAAGTAGCCAGCTTTTTTTTCCCATCAAGTTTAATTAAAGTCTGGCGTCATATGTATATAAAGACTCTGAAGCCTCTAATTATAATGGGCATTTTTCTGTTATGATAAGGTTACCATGAATACAAGAGAATTGAAACTGAAAATTCAAATAAGTTAATAAACTTGAAACATTATGCACCAAACAAATCACGTTGAAACCAGTTCCATTTTTTCAAAGGTTCCATTTCGACATCCTATTTGGTCTATCTTTATGGGCAAACTTATTTATTTAAGCTTGTTAAAATGAAGAACATAATAGCTATGTTCTATCACTGCCAAACTTCAAATAAGAAGTTGGTAAAAGAATATATTTGATACTCCTATTTCCAAATCAATAATACATCCAACAAAAATAGCAACTTCAGCATTGTTGTAGCTGCTGCAAATTTATAATCGTATTCATTTATTAAAGATTGAGAAATGAGGAGATTTCTTTTTTTCTTGTTCTTTATCAGATATCTATTTCGTTTCTGGTAAAAAATCTAACTTCAGGTTTTGAAGAATCTCCAGTTCTTAGACCATCCAGAATTCAAAAAGTTCATTTTTGAAAAATATTCGTCTGTCTGTTCGTAACAAACACTCTTTGATATAAATTTAGGAAATTTGGTATAAGGCGTATGCCATATATATAGATTTGTTTCAAATTTTCAGAAAAATCTGTTCCAAAGAGAGCTAGCTAGATAAAATTCCATACACGAAATTAGAATCTATAGTCTAGACACCTGTCAAATTTTGAGCCATATCCAACACGGGATTGATCATCTGTCGGTCTGTACGTTTCGAAATATGTAAAGGTGATAAATCAAAGACGGAGTGAATTAAAAATATCAAATTCAGCAAGTAATTTTGAGGCAAATATAATTTTTCTGCACATTTTTGCTTCAGTCTTTTGGGGAAAACGTGTCTAAATATTAAAATAATATTTTAAAATCAATTTTTAGATACTATTAACCACAAGTCAGAGAATATTCGCCAAAACAATAAATCGCGTTAAGATTCAATAAAATTCGCCAAAATAACTCACACGATAGATTCAGTAAATTTCGCCAATATAACTCATATGATAGATTCAGTAAAAAAGTCAATTCCCTGTTTATTTTTTTAGTTTTAGTTTTCAGGCTTTCATAGTTACATCCTTTAGATTTACAAATACATGCATTAAGTTTTGAAGTGGAGTAGGATTGTCTTATAAATCAGACATTTAAAGGCTTAAAAGCGGTGACCAATGGAGCAAATAGGCCATCATGCATCTTCAAAAAAAAAAAAACTAACACCACTTGATAAAAATAATCTGTGACGTGTAATATTAAAAAAAATTAAGTCAATTTCTACTTAGGTTAACAAAGAAAAAAAATACTTCCTTTTTTTAAATAATTACAATTAATATAAATAATTTATAAAAAAAATACTAAACAGATTTCTGTGGCGCCATCTGTTGGTTCGGAACAGAACAGTTCACATATAAAATTTTATAAACTTCCTTAATTTTATTTTTAATGAATTAATATTTGAAAAAAACTGTATTAACATCAAATGTCATCTATTAAAAGTCTTAAAAACATGTTTTTGAACTTGAATTAACGATTAAAAAGCATTTTATTAAAGATTGAAAATTTGAACAAGTTATTTTCATATAGGAAGAGTGTGAACTAATAGAAGGAATTGATAAACTATTGCCGTATCGCAAATTTATCTATACATATTCAACCTATCCATACCTTTCTCTAAACCAACATAAGGTAGTTTCCACTAGAAGTTTTCTTTATTTAATAATTATATTCCCCAAGTGGAATCTCTAAGTGAGGATGAGATTTTGCCAACAAGATTATTGCATCTCGCCACTCTGGAGAGTACACGAAAAGGTGGTAGTCTGGTGCCTCTCATCAATGACGAAATGTACTTCCTTTGGGAAGGGCTGTACCGTGGCCGGTAAAGGTCATTAGGACTCAGCTCAAGCTCTCGTCAGTGTTATTGTTGTGTCGTCGATCATTCAATATTTATTGTCGTATGCCTTCGAGCAGGTCGGTGATATCGGTGAGCTTAAGTAAATTTACCAAACGTTACATTTTTTATAAGAAAGTACTTAGTAATAGTTTTTGAATTATCAGGCATTTTAATTATAATTTCTGACAAACAAAATTCTGACAAAACAAAATTCCTATGACACAATTTTAGATAAATATACATTATATACATATCAGATTTACTTCCTATTTATGATATAAAAAGAATTTCTATGTAACTCACATTAGTATTTTTGGAATTCTGAATTATCAATTTTTCAAAAAGTCTTTATTTAAGTTTTGTTGCACTTTGTCAGAAATTTCTGTAAATAAATAGGAATTATTTTTCTTGATATTAAGTCTATGAGTTATTTATTTATTTATTATATTTTTGTTATTGAAGGTTTTTCTTAAATTCTATTTAATTCAAATTAAAATATATTTGCGTCTTCTGAAAAACTTGTTTACGTCCACAAATGTCGGAAAAATTACATCGAAATTTTGAGTTTACATTTTTCTTAAAAGTCTCATCAAAATCTTTTGTTGTTGTTGCTGTTGAGGGAGAGGAGAAAACTGAATGTGTAAACATTTTACAACGATTTCCAAGGAAATTTCGTTTTGCGTAAACAAGATTTCATGACTGCAATGTAATTTTTACAAATATATTTTAAAATTCCAAAAGTTAATAAGATATGTGCGTTTCTAACTTTAATAATTATTTCAATTTGTTGTAAAGCTAAGATATTTTAAAATTCGGAAGAAAAATAAAACATTATCTTGTTACTATCCTTTTTTTATGTTAAAATAACACCACTGAACGCAAGATATTTTATGCTTACTTAAAGTAAACAATTAATGCATAAGAAAATCTATTTTAATTTTTCATTTCTGAATTATTCTCAAAATTTTTGGTTTTATAGAAATTTGAAAAAATCACCCAAATCCCCAATATTTTCAATGTAACAAACATTTTATCTCAAAAATTTTTTAAATAATTCCTCATTTTGTTCTTCACCGAGACAGTTCTAAAATCTCCTCTTTAAAATGTCACGTTCCATTCAAAAAGTGATAAATCACATTTTGAACTTTGTTTGTGAGAAAGATACATGCTACGTCAAAGTTTAAACAAAGAGATAGATAATTTGAAATAATGAGAGTAAGTTCGAAGTAATAAATTTAAATGACTTTCTGAATTCCTTCTTTTTTGTGTAACATTATTTTAAGAAAAAAATTGTGTCTTACATTGTTTATCATCTAGTAATATATTAAGAATAAATGCTTATTTGTTAATCATAAAGTTATCGATTTTTACGTTTCGACAAAAGCTCTTTAAATCTATTTATAACTTATAGAAATATAGGATAAAAAATCATAATATTAATTTATTGTTTAATATTTCTTAGTTTATACATTATTTCTTTATGACATAAATATATTTATTGTATAAATTAATATAAATCGACAATTTCTGTCTAATCTTGATGGGATTCTGAATGCCTGCTCTTCCATACAAAAGAGATTTTTTTTTAATTTTCAAAATTTAGATAATTAAATAACCGATTAATTAAAAATTCACTAATTGGGTATGGTTTCTCAGCTATACCTAACTAAAATATTCTCTTATAAATGGATATTAGAAAAAACTTCTTTAATGTTGCCAATTTAATTCTGATATAAAGATAACATGTCAGCTTTACAACGGACAGAGGGGTGCAGTATCTTCTGAGGGTATGGACCCCTGAGCCCCCGAGAGGAGCAGAAATCTGAATTCTAGCTCAAATGAAGATAATACACATACCCACTCGCTTGCAATCCCCTTTTTACAGGGGGGGGGGGGCACATTCACTCACCTCACAGATAATACACAGAAGAAAAACCATGTCCTGATTGTGTCTCCAATCCGGGAACCCCAGATCATGAGAAAGACGCGATACCATCTGTGTCAGAACTCCGGCTCATTCTCATAAAAAAATTAATTTTTATGACGTTTAAAAATTTAATCTGTGCCTTTATATGTTTATGATAAAATTAAAACGAATTTTAATATTTATTGAAATTCTTAAATCGGAGTTTTTTGGAAGTGTTAAATTTAATAGAAAAATTGATTTATTTGATTATCAGTTTTAAAGCAGGATTTAAACTTCGCCATATGTTACAAATCTAAATTCGTAAGAAAGTGTCCAGCTTACAGGAGTAAAGGCTCTCTAAATCTTCAATTAAATATTATATATGCTTTGATATCTTAATAACTTCTTTTACAAACACTTTTTCATTCAATATTTATAATTATATGATTCAATATTTATAATTATATGACTTATATTGTTATAGAAGCCTTGCACTGTTCTATTTTATTGTACTAAGCATTTATCTATTTTTGTTTCAACTGCAGTAAATTTTGGGTTTTAAATTGAAGTGAAAGAGGTTAATACAAAAATATTTTTACTGAAACCAAGCATATATAATATGAGTACAAGAAACAAAAATTTTCAGCATTAAAATCTTATACGGAATTTCTTATACATTATTTATGCTTTATCCTAAATAATTGTTCAATAAAAAATTTCTAATTTTGGTGTTTTATTTATTTTTAAAAGTTTCATTGTTAAAAATACTTATAGATATAACTATACCTACAAAGTTGTAGATTAAGTTTACGGAAAAGTTCAACTTGAAACAATTATATACATTTATTTTTCGGAGCAGTCTTGTAAGTCTTTGTATTAACTGCATAATCAAGAATCAAATTGCTTTTCTGAGTGAAAATTGTTAATAGTTTAACACCCAGAAAATCAAATATTCTAAGCAAACAAGTGAACAAAAGCAGCTAGTTCATGAATAAAAAATAAGCACGTTTTCTTTTAAGCACACAAAACCTCATGCTAGAGAAACAATTTCTCCCACCGGTGGTGTAGCCTTTATCAAATTCCCATCACACCTCATATCAAATCGCAACCACGTACCGCCATTACAAATTACACTTCACACTATCAGCAGAATCCATCAGTATCATCGATAATGATGACTCCGAGCCTATCTGTGGCAATGTGACCAGAGAATCGTCGGTAATCCATTCCCTTAAATAGGAGGAATACAAACCGGAATCTTAATACGGGAGCAGCGGCACCTCGAGGCTGTGTAACCAATGGTGTAGCCGGCCTTTGCCGACGAAGGCAAACATGGCAGTCGAAGATTACTGTATAATTCAGGGTCGGACACCATGCACTTCCATAATGCAGCAGGAACGGATTGGCCTTCATAATACACGGATTCAGAAAAGCGTAGCGGGATATTCCCACGGTGGTTACCTGTATCGGGAAACAGCAGATGATAGCGCCCAGAAAGTAATGGTGATTGAAGAAGTGAAGTAGTTTTTTGCGTTGAAGAACAAAAAATAATCAAGGATCGGAAATCGATGGGGTTCTAAGGGGAAAATGGGATGGGCTTTCTCTTAGGTGGTTTGTTTTGAATTGGTCTTCTTTTTTTTTCTTTGCCAGGTATTTAGGAGTGAATGGATTGGTTGCTGTTTCATTTAACATATGGATTATAGATACCTATTTCGTTTCTTATATATTGGTGGTGCTTGAAATTAATTTTTTGGAAAAAGATATAGCGTTTGCTCACTAGGGACGCAGATTCGAAAGATTCCTTTTATATAACGTAAACTCATGTTTTTTTATTGATGATTTTGATTTTAAAAAAGCAGAAGTAGAAAAAATAAAAGCATTTATTTTCTTTTGCTTAAAATACAATTTTTTTTTCATAATTTCTTTCTCATTTAATCATAATGAGCGTGTCTTAAGGCGACCAGAAACCTTTAAAATGACTTTTTGCAATTTTCATATTAACAATTTGAAATTTTACAGGTCTTAAGAGTAACACTATAGAAGATGACACACAAAATCTTAAAGCAATATATTAATTTATACTTGAGTTAGGGGACGTTAATATAATATAATATTAGCGATAAATAACGTTAATGAAAAGTGTTCCAGACGCTCGAAATTTGTTCGATAGCACTCCAATTTTTATTATTACTTTCCCTTACACTTTTGACACAAAAGTTGGGATTAATCTTGAAGTATGAATAAGAAATATCAAAATTAACCAATATAATAACTTAAAACTATTGATTTTTTTTAAAAAAAAGTTTAAACAGTTTTGAGTTATTATATTGGTTAATTTTGATATTTCGTTCTCAAACTTCAAGATTAATCCCAACTTTTGTTCGAGCGTCTGGAACATTTTTTATTTACGTTACTTATCACTAATATTATATTATCCCCCCTAACTCATCAATAAATTAACATAATGCTTTACAGTTTTGTGTATGATCTCCTATAAAGATTCTTTTAATACCTGCAAAATTTCAAATTGCTAAGGTGACAATTGCAAAAAGTTATTTTAAAGGTTCCTGGTTGCCTTAAAGAGATCTACCACAGAGAATATTATCAACAGTAGAGATAGCCAATATTTAAATCGTTTTAACTGCTACAGTGTCTAAACCAATAAAGGTCTTCAAAAGGGGTAAAACGTTATAATCGCAAGATGTAAGGTCTGAACTGCGTAATGAAGCAAAGCTTTGATTGTATTTTAAATTTAAGATGAAATATGCTGAAATATCCCGAATGATTGAGCGTGAATTTTTCACAACTATATTTTGAAACAATATCTCCCTTTCATTCACTACTTTTTAAAATCAGAAAAATCCCTCGTATTTCTGACAATGAATATTCATCGTTTTCAAGTTTCACAATCAACAGTTCGTTGAATAATTTTTTGCCAATTATTATCTTCCCATTCATATAAATTGAATCCTTGATTTCAAATAAAATCGGATATGACGTCCTGGCACATTGACGTCTTCCCCGTGATCTGGACGTCCTGGGTTCGAGTCCCAGTTAGGGCATGGTTGTTCTTCATATGTTCTATCTGTGAGAAGTGTGAACGTGCCACCCTGCAAAAAGGGTCTGTGCAAGCGAATGTGATGCGGGCGTAGCAGTTTTGTGATGCCTTTATGTACTGTGTTGTCTACTTCTGTAAACTCCGTGTGATACTTAGGTATTCACGGGGATTTATAAATATTTAATAAAAGAAAAATGAAACTGGATTCTACATTAAGAAGCCTGAATCATGTGTATGCACTCATTCTCAAGCATATGCAAAATTTTGAATGGTATAATGTAGCTTAGAAGTGTGGTGATTGTCTTATAAGCCAATTAATATCTTTCGAGCTGAAGGGTCCCTTTTGCTTGATCGATATGACACTCGGCTACTAACCATAAGATTGGGAGTACGGGCCTAGCACCATCCGCTATAAATCCACTAAAGAAGTTTGAAGAAATAATTTTCGAATAGAGAATTTTTCGTCTCAACCCCTTGCGGTTAAAAATTATGAGATAGCTGCCAAAGGAATGCTTATGTTCTTTTTTTTTAATAATAGAGCAATAAACTAATTGATAAAGTTTTTATTTCTTTAAGTAATGAGGCGTGTCTGTCTCTATCAATTTATTAATACTATTTTTATTAATTTGAATTCAATTTTTGGAGAGAGAAAAATCTTGGATTATTGAAATCATGCATTTTTTATTAATGATAATCATGCATTTTCATAACATTCTGTTTATAGCATTTTACAGAGCATTTTCTGTTTATAGCATCTTAATAGTCATTTTCTCATTCTTAAGTTGTAACGGCATACATGTTCACATTGATCTATACTAAGGCCATATTGATGATATACTCAGCACATACAGTATGAAATAATAGTAATAACAAATAACTAATAATTAATTGCTAAAATACCCTAATTAATAAAGTAATTCTTCAAGACTAAAATAAGACTTATCCGGTAATTGATTGCGTCATCAGCTAAGCCAGGCTTTGATTTCATTGATTAAACCAAGTCTACTAAAATCCAAAAACTGAGCAGATTGAATTTTCAAGTTGTAGCATTTTTAACCCATTCGAGGCGGCACATTTTTTGCACATAATGAATTTCAATGATATTCTTTGCACACATAGTATGTAAGCCATCTTAAAGAGCCTTAGCGTTTAGAAAACTGGTTAGCATTTGATGTGTTTTAGGTTTCGATTAGCACCTTGTTGAATTTCTTCTGAATAAATAGAGAGAATGAGTTTTATTAGAGCTCAATGAAAATGCAGATATTGTGAAAATGAAATCAATGAAATTATTTAAAAAGATATTTCTTTCGTCCATCCGTGCATGAAACCAAAAACATTAATATATAAATCCTTTATATACACGGCTTTCAATGTATGCAATAATAATAAAATAACCAACATTATCAGAATTTGCATCTCAAGTAGTGTGTTTGAATTTATTAAAATATTTAACATGCGTTTCAGATTTATTACTTAATACAAGTAGAAAGCAAAAGTGCCTTTTTTTGTTTAAAATTCCAGATTCTTAATATCCATAAAGGTAAAGTAAATTTGAATCCAATGTCGAAAAACCCACTTATAATTATTTACTTCTATAATTTAAACAATATCACACTTGTAAAAATGCTTTGAATAAACAAATTTATAAGGAATTTTATTAGAATATTAAAAAGAAGGATTTTTTTAATGTAATTATTCCCTATTTAGTATTCTTTGACTTGAAATCGATTTGTTGTCCAATTCACAACCAGGAAGCGGAACTTAAAAGGAATACAATCTGATTAAAATTATCGACTTAAATTATAATTATCAGAGTTATTAATATAATTAATATAGTTTAAAGATTAGCATTCAAAATATACAAGGGTACACAATTTGAAATATCTAATATATTAAAATATTGCTAAAAATTGGTTAAAAACACTTGCACAATTTCTTTTTGCAAAATAGAATCGTTTGTCAAGCTCAGTTAATTTATCTGAGCTTAACAGTTATATAGTTTTGTTAGTGATTAGCGAATTGCGCTAGGCCCGATCTCCCAATCGTATGGTTAGTAGTCGAGAAACATACCGATCAAGCAAAAGGGACCCGTCAGCTCGAAGGATATTATCTGGCATATATAGCAATCACCACATACTCTCCCACCAGTGAGTCGTTGGATTAGACGAGCGATATATATGAGAGGATTTTGTTAATGATGTTAACACCTGTCGTATTTAATGCGCTTCTATGTCTTTGAGTCGCTAATAGAGGGCACCACGACAGTAGAACGAAGCTACATACAAAGGTTGCGTTTATCCAAGGTCGGTCACCGGGTTACCATTGTCGGTGGCCCGAACTCTCAATCTCATGGTTGGTTGTCGAGTAACATACCAATCAAGCAAAAGAGACCCTTCAGCTCGAAGGATATTATCTGACTTATATAGCATTGACTTATATAGCAGCGTTAGGGTTAGTTTGGGACAGACCAGTAGTTCTGAACCACGGTCAGTTGACAAGGACGACAACAGAGATGGCACCTCCCTCAAAGTTTAAATAGCACCCTAAGAGGAACAAAGTTTGCTTCATATGGTTTAATCTACATCATTCCAGGTTATGCAATGGTCTGGTGCACATTATATTTGTGATATAGCGGCTCGAATCTGAAACCCTATGGTTCCAAAGCCGAGATTTTACCACGTGGCCACCAATATCCATTTATTTTGTAAAAATGTGATTTAAAACAGACAAATTAAATACATGCTTAAAATATGAATTATATCCTTTCAGAATAATTCAATAACAATATTTGAAAAGCAAATTATTTAAAAGATGATAGACAAGGATTTTCAACTCTTCTTAAGGATTCAAACTTTTCCTTTCCTTTTTGAATTCTCATGAGAAACAAAAAAAAGTGCTTCGTAACACACTTTTCTTAGATAAAAATAAATGTTGAAATTTGAAATAAATGTTGAAAGTTTTTGAAATAAATGTTGACATTTTTAACACTATTTATAAAGCAGTTTCAACTTTAACTTATTTCTGTGCATTGTTTTGAAAATGTTCATGACAAGACAACTACTAAAGTAAAAAAAAAAAAAAAAGACGATAAAATCAAATTATGCTTGCCAAATATTTTCCCTTTTCTACACTGATTACTATACTAAATTTGGTGAGACAGAACCAAGTCTTTTAACAGAAATATTTAAATAAATTCAAAAATTTACCTTTTGAACTCCAAAAAGTAATTCAATGAAAATTGTTTACTTAATGCTTGGACTTGTTTATTACACCAAAAAACAAATACATACAAATGCTTCAAAAAATCTTGAAAAAATGAAACTACATCTTTTTTATTATTCTGTAGACGTTTTTAACAATCATTATTAAAAATAAATAAATAAAACGTCAAAATAATGCAGAGTATTAAATGGTGAGGTGAGAGGCCCCATCTGAATTCTAAGAATTAAATTTCAATATTCAATACTTTAAATATACATAATTGCTTTGGCAGAATTTATACAAATAATGATAATTTTTGCTGTAAAAACGAAAAATATTATTCTAACATTTCACTGAATAAAAATTGATAGAATATAAAAATGAATTTTATATCAAATCTTTCAGATACAATCCAAAATCATTTTCAAAGATATGAAGGGGCAAGCATTATATACTTAGAGGGGGAGGGTATTTTATTTCATCAGAATTGCCCATGTAATATTTCAAAACTGGCAAATTTTATCTCAGTTTATAAATATCTATTAACGATACACTGTGACTTCATAAAACGGTTAAAAGTTTCACTGGCGATATAGATTAATCAGGAGCGTGAGAGGGGGAGGGGAGGGGGAGAGGAATAAAGAGGAGACGAGAGAGATCAATCAAGGGGGTTGGGGGTCCAATTCAGCATAGGCCGGAGCGATAACGAAAGCAGCAATCCAACCAGCTTATCTGACCGGGCCATTAGTGACCGGCGCTGGACGGTTTCCAAAACAGAACCAACACAAAAGAATCTGGCTTCTTTCGATAAACGAAAAGTCTTCCTCTTCCAGAAGAAATTCAGTAGTTATAGATACAGTAAAAAGATGACGAGGTTTTGCTGTAAAACGAAATTTTTAAGAAACAGATTGTTTGATATCTTACTCAGTTTTAAATGTATAGAAAATTTAAAAAATATATATATAATTAAGATGTGATTTGTGAATCCGAGGTTCGATATATTTTTTCATCATAATCTGATTCTAGAATTCGCGTTCATAAATTACAGTTTCCTCACTCATTATTATGTTTTAAATGTATGCGTTCGCAACTCGTACTCGAAAGTATAAAATATATCCAAGATGCAACAAGAGGAGTTTGATTGTAAATTAGCTTAATATAAATATTATTTTTGTATCTTTAATTAAGCAATGATGAAAGCTCGATCAAATTGAAAAGTAACGATATTTTTGCTAAAAGCCATCTTTTATAATAAAAAGCAATAACCAAATTTAAATTCCCATCTTGAAGTCTCCGTCTATAATAAATATAAGTTCTGATTATGTTAGATCAAATGGGAAATTCTGATGATGATAGTACTACATTCATATCGAATACAGAGAAATAAAAAAAATTAAAGTAGAGATTAAAATTATTGATAAAATATACTAAAATGATATTTTATAGAAATATTACTAGAATAAATCACCAAAGATATCGAAGGTATCTTTCAAATCAAACTGTTAATACAATGCTACATCAATTCTTTATTAAAAACTTGAAAATCCAAATCTTGTTAAATTTTGAATCTTTTAGCATGAAATAAATAGCTTAAAAATTCTATGACTTGTGTACCAAAATAGTTTATTAATATGTACAGAATATACATCATTTAAATAGACTAATTGCACGTATTATAAAATAATTGAATTAAAATAATTAAAATTGAATTAAAATTAAAATAATTAAAATATTATTAATTAATTAAAATAATATTATTAAAATAAAATAATAAATTTCGAGTTTTAACAATCAACTATGCTTTGTTCTAATAATTTCTAGAACATTATCATATCTAAAGCAATACCAAACTTTTAAACTTTTTTCAAATTTATTTGAACCCAATTCTTTCTTCAGAAATTAAAGAGAGGTATAACTAAATTAAATAATGTTCGAAGTGAAGTATTGTTATTCATCCCCACCACACAATTTTTAATCATAAAAATATATATTAATACCAATCTATTAATACCAATCCCCAAATATATTAATACAAAATCTATCAAAGAATGCTCCTTAAAACTGGTGCCAGGATCATTGATACCATTTTTGTATACCATTTGAAGTATATTTACGACTCGAACGTAAACTGGTTGTTTCACTGAAAATATATCAACCAAATGCTAATCAGGGTACCTGCATTTATTTAAATATTAAAATATAATTTTGTTTCGAAATCAAACAAAAGGCTAGAGAGCCAAATTTAAAAAATATGGATTATAAGCAACTAGAATAACACATACACCTGTGTTTCTGTCTCCAAATACCTTCACTGATCCTGAGTAAGAACTTTCAATTTCGAACTGATTAAATGGAGTTTGTACAAACTACTTACTCGTCAGGGGGAAGTATCAGTCAACATATTATTAGAATCAAGAAAATTCTGTAAAATTCTTAATATGAATATCAAAAAGATTTAAATGAAATCTGCTATGCATAATTCAGTGTATCATGCCAGAACATAATTTCATGAACGGCCAAGCACCACATGCTCGTGCAAGTTAAATTATATTTTTATTCCTTTTACTGGTTTCATGGAATGAGTCGCTTTGGTATTGCAAACGATCCAAAAAAAATTATCTCACATTTATTGTATAAAAAACATCGCATTTCCTATTTATTTCATTCCATGTAATAACACACTCAAAATGACATTTTTCTATGTTTTATTTGCTGTAGTCATTAACTTATTTTTTTTTCAATCAGAGGTTTTGTATATCCAATGCCAACGCGTCATTAAAAGCTGATTTTTTTAAGATGCTCGTGTAGATAATAGAATTTTTAGTTTCTGCTTATGGATTTTGGTTGACTCCAAAACCCTCGTCTCAAAAAACAACATCATGTTTTGATATGATAATAACAAATGTATTGAAATTGTCTCCGAATAATAGCAATTAGAATAATTAAGTCATCATAATCGGTTCGAATCATAGGCATCAATCATGATAGCGAATGTGTTAATACGCTTGAGCGGAAAAACATCGGTTCTGTAATTAGCGTGACATTTAATATACTGGCACACACTGCACATTTTAAACTTTCGAACTCCGAAAAAAATTAGATGCAAAATTATTCACCTAATACAAAGATTTGTTTATTGCTATGAAAAATAAATATACATAATTCTTTTAAGTCGAATTTCTTTGAATGATTAAAATACTTCTCTTAACCATTACGTAAGCGTTTTTAACAATTAAATTTGAAAAATGAATAAATAAAACGTCAAAAGGATACACAATCTTGAATGGAGACTCAGGGGCACCATCGGAGTACGAAGGGTTAATATGAATCGTGTTTCAAATTGTAAGTCTTCAGATAATGAATCCCAGATTTTTCAACCTTACCATTGTTTCCTCAACAATAAAGCTAAACCAATTAACATCAAACTACCTTTTCATGAATAAAAAATTGCATTTTGAAAATTGTAACTAAATATTTGATGTATCAAAGTGAATTTTCTGGAACTGAACGGTATAACAGATATGAGAGAAATATGTTTAAGAAAATCTATCGCCAGAAATTTTTCTGTAATGGTTTGCAATAGCAATTCTCGATTTTTTTTAATTTCCTGAATTTAACTTTAAAACAATTTTTAAAAAAAAGATTGGAAAAATTATTGTAATAATATCTCACATCTGTAATCAAGACTTTTTTTAAAAAAATTAAATATTTGTTAAATTATTTAATAGTCAATGAATTTTTCTTTTTCCATAAAATTTGGTGAAAACTGCAATTTCAGTATTATTTTTAACAGAAAATTTATTCTTAAATTGAAAACTAAAATAAAGAGATCATTACTTCAAGTAGATGCGTAGGAATATGAATTGCCTATTTTTTTGCCCGTTATTTCAAAATCTAATTTAGGTACATTAATTGAAGAGGTCCCTTGATAATAAAAGCATTCAACAAATAAGTTGCCGTAAGGCATGTGAAAGAATCATGAGGCCATTAAATTTTTTTAGTTTTATCTTCAATTATTTGAACCGTAAATTTTCTCCGGGCATTTGTTCAAAATTTAGTTAATTCAACGTTTTAATTACGGAATTTAATGCAAACATAAACACGAGATATTTATTACTTTTCTTTAAACAATCGTTTGGAATATGTAATTTTTATAGGGAACAATTAAAATTCATAAAAATTCTTAAGCTCTTGGGGAAAATTCTTTTTATTGAAAGTGAGGTTACCTATTTAAATTAGGGTAAATAACAAAATTTAATGAATATTATAAATATTTTTCTTAAAAAAATTGGCTGACAAGGGAAAATTATCATCAAATAGAAAATATTTGAAAATATTTTTGGTTTTAAGGGATTTAATGTTTTAAATCTGTTTTTATGCCAATTTTTTAACAAAATTTTTGAAATAACTAATTAAACTTTTGAAATCATTCATGGAATGAATATTTTTAAATAAGATAAATAGTGCAAGAAATTTGTTTTGTTAAATAGCATACAAAAAACGATTTTGATTTCACTAAAGTAATGAAAAATTCCTTTCTTAACAGCTAATTGAAAAATAAGCATGAAAATGCCTGCGGATTCTTGCTTTTTTTCAATAAAAGATGCAGAATTACTGAATTTCTGATTTTTAATAAAAAATAAGAAGCAATTATTCGACAGTTTACAAAAATATGGCAAAAAAATTTATACATTCCATCGTCAAAAGAAATTTGCTATGTAAAGCAATTTTCTTCAAATAATTGTCGTTTTCCCTTTCAAGAACAATTAATATTTTTCATTTCAAGTTTATCTTATTTAAATCCTAAAAAATACCATACAAATGGGTTTTTTCTTCGTTTCGCTATTTATTTCAATAAATTAAGGTTAAAAAACGCATGTAAAGTTCTTTTATTAATAAAATCTGATTTCTAATTTTATTTCTAAATGATTTAATATCAAAATTCATAAGAAAGTAATTTTCTGTAACTAATTATTCTGTAACTTATTGAATTAATAATTCCCCTTGATGTTTAAAACTCAATTTTTCATGCGTTTTTTTATCAAAAGTATAAAATTTATGCAGTCAATAATTAATTACGATCTCTTAATGTTATAATTATTTAGCAAGGAATTGGTAATGTAGGTTATCTTCAGTCTAAGTTTTGTACTTTGTAGCAATGTTAAATGAACTCTTTAAAATCATCATTTAATAATATCAAAAATAATTTTAAAAGAATTAAATGATTTTAGTTAAAAAAATTAATTAAGAATGGATTAAAATATATGATTACCGATTCGGTAAATTTGCATCTTTTCAATTATAATGTAATATCAGTTTCATAAATAAACTTGAATATAAATATTTATTGAGATACGTTTAATTATTTTGTACATCTAATATACAAAATTATTTGAATTAACTTAGAAAGTAATCAAATTTGATGACAAATATTCTTTTTGAGGAACAATAATAAGAAAATATATTCCTAAAAGTCAAATTAATAGTAAATGGCTTATATGGCTTTTATTTATTTTGAGAAATGATCGCATGGAAAGATGTGTTGAAATTAAAATATTGATTTATATACACGAAATTTATCATTATCCAAATATTCTTAATGATTCTATTTTCAGAATAAGACAAAACATTGATTTATATAAACTAAATTGCTCATTATTTAGATAATTTGTAATGATGCTGCTTTTAGAAGAAATCAAAATGTTGGCTCATATAAATGACAATGTTTATTATTTAAATAATCTGTAACGATTCGGTTTTTAGAGTAAATCCTAATAATATAGAACCTATTCAAAGTTTCCTAATTGAAAACTCGTTCATAAAATAATATGGAAGAGAAAATTTCTTAGTTATATTCAGATTAAGTTAAATACATCCACTGAACATAAACTAAACAATATGCTATATATGAAAAACAAGTCACACATGAAAATGCGATATACATAAAGAATGCTCAAAGACTAGTTAAAATATTTCTGACGGCAAATGTATGTAAAAATGTCTATAAATACCTTTTAGTTACATCGGTGTACACTTGAGTAAAGGGAAGAATATGCTGTGTCTTTCAGAAATCAGTAAGCACAGCTCGATATGCATAAAGAACATTCCAGAATGCGTTCTTTTAATTCAAATAGTTCAATTCTGTTTCACAACACATTCCTTTCCTGTTTCACATTTAGAATATTTTCGTTCAGTGTTTTCATTCGGTAATTTCAATGTTGGGAGGCAATTTCACATAATTCTTCAAAATAAATATCAAAATGTTCAAAATAATTAAAATTTTTTGTTTATTGCGCTCCTTAGATGAGTTTATAGTAGTGATACAGACTTAAGTTTGTGCGCATGCGCATGAAACGGAGCCTCTAACTTCTGTATAGATAGGTTAAGACGAGACCAACTATTGCGCACAATCGTTGTACCTGCGCTGTTGTCTCTGTATTGTCCTCGTATGAACTGTCGAGATAATGCCGATGGGACAATGGCAAAATGGTCACGTGATGGGGCAATGGTCACGTGAGGCTTCCGGAAGTAGGCATGATCTATTGCGGGCAATAGTTGGCCTCGTGTGAACCTACCTTATGAAATAACAATACGGCAATCACCAAAACTTAAAATATATTCGGTTTTTTACAACAAATAATAAACAATTCACCGTATACATTTAGTGATAATATCATTAATTTAAAGGCATTAGGTGCTTCTTATGTTCAAATCTAAACATGAAACTAAACTCGAAAGCATTAAAAGCGGAAAAAAGAATAAAAAACAAGAAATTATGTAGCTCCAAGAAATCAAGACATTTTTTTTCTCTGAGCTTTTATAAAGGATATCGTGTGCAAACAATTGACCAACCAAAGCTGTGATGGAAATAAGATTCAAGATGCGGTAGCATCAAATATTTTAAATATGCTGATCAGTGTATGGTAAAAACTCACTTTTCAGCTGCTTGAATGTCGTGTAACGAATGAAGTTCAACTTAAATACTTGCAAAACAATTGCTTCAGTATGTTGCAGATTTAATGTATATTACTTATCAGCTTAATTCTAAGTTTATAACAACTTCACTGATCTAAAAAATCATCCATTTATTTTAAAGAGGTTAATACTAATTACATTATTTGTATATCATTTGTAGTTTAAATCCATTGTTTTCAGTAAACCTTCCTATTGATATGATGGAGGGGATTTCAAAAAGTAAATAAGAGACTTGTATCCACCTTTAGTATCTGGCTAAATTCTAATTTTTTAAAAATTTTTTTAATTTTATTTTTTATGCAGCTTCAAAATGAAATGCTATTCCAGGGAACAACCTGAAAACCAGCATCACAATTACACGTTAAATAATTCATCTATGGTTTTTGAAAGTCAAATTATTCTTAAAAACCAAATGTTATTGTCACTTGATAATAAAAAATATCTTCTTATTTCAAGTCATCAGCCATTTTCCTAGATAGTTAAACATATTTATTTAGATTTTTTTCCTTTTTTTCTGGTAACGACATGAAGTCCTTTTTATTGGTTCTTTGCACTTTCTTTTTTTATATTTGTAATTTTAATTTTTCTATTTAAATTCTTAACAATATCTAACACTTAATTAAAATAAATGTAATAAAAACAAATATTATGTTTGTTGTATTTATCATTTGTTTGTTTCTTTCTACATTTTTTGCTTAAAAATTTTTTTATTGATCAGAATGTGCAAAATATAATGCTTCTTTAGTATAGAAAAATTTATCAATTCTCGAATTTTTCTCATTTTGATTCAGTATATAATATTTATATTTACAATTAGATGCTTTCCGTTAATATAATGTTTCGAAAAATGTTTGATGCAATGAAATCTTAGGAAAAAATGGTTCATTAAGAGATCTTAATTATAATACATAAAATTAATTAAATAATAAATTTTCTTCTTACCCTCGATGAAAAAGCAGCTTTTAATTATCTGGATCATTTAAATAAAATATACTTTGCTAATCCTTCTTTAATCGGGGTGCTTTTCTTTTAACATGTTTTGTGGGCAAGGCAGGATTTGTTGATGTATTTAAATCTTCTTTTTTAAAGCATATTTAATTTGATAAGCTAAATTTTATTCGAAAGTTTTTAAACATCTTCTATTATTTTGATTAAACATTCATTTATTTACTACCAAAAGAAAACCATGAATTTTTGAACAGTAATTTATATGTAGGAAGAGTAATTACACCAATTGCATCTATTTATCTTTAATCACTTTCTTTGTAAATTTTACCAACTTAATGAATACAAATTAGTTTTCAGTTTAGTTCAGTGATTACTAATAGCGTGGATATTGGATGATGTGGTGAAACAATAAAAAGCTCCCATCTTCTTATGAAATGACTTTTCTTCGAATGACACGTAGTCACAGAATAAATTAGAAACTAAGTTATTCATTCTAATTCTTATTTGCCGTATTTGGAATCTATTATGTTGTGACTTACTTACAAGTCGGGAGACCATTTCTTGTTTTTTCAGTAGAACCAACTGGGGCCAAGAATACGACTTATCTACTTCAAGCGTCACGTTCACTTTCCTAACACCTTTTTACTGAGGGCATATTCACACAATTCTCAGAGAGAACAAAGAAAAAGAACAATCATGCTAGAAATGGGACTCAAACCCAGAGCGCCCAGATCAAAGGGAAGATGAGCTACCCCTATGGCAGGACGCCGGCGGTTCGTATCTTCTTTCTTCATACAAAACAATAAAGCAGAATCGGATTAGAGGAAAAACATAATACTAGTGAAGCGAGAACCAATCACCATATTGGAAGTTCTCCTCTTTCTGCTATGACAAATGTTTACTTTTTTCTAGACCTCTCATTTCGAGATGCAAAAAAAGGAAATTATTTAATTTTTATAACCTTAATTGACTAACAAGTAATTTTTTTAATTTATTTTTGTATCATAAATTTTGACAAAGAATAACCTCCATCTAAATTGCGCAGATTTGAGAATGATTAAAGCGGTTATATTAATCATCATCGATGCAAAAGAATTCATGCAGAAATAGTTCTAATTGATGGAAATGATAAAAGTAGAAACTTCTTAGTTATTGAATCATATTATTTTATTGTAAAATCCTATCCTTTGCAAATCAACTATTTGAAAAAAAAAGGTGAATTAAAAAAAATAATTGGAGATTAGGAAATGCATCTAGTAAACTTGAGTAAAATAATGTGATCACAACAATTAAGATTTTATAATGATTCATTTTAAAGTGAAAAAAGTCCTTTTTACTTTTACAGTGAAATAACACAAAAATTTGAGTTTTTAATGTAAGAATGTAGATTTCATTTCAAGCAATCCTTTTCCCCCTCAAATAATTGAAACTATAAAAACTCAAAGTTTTTCCAAAGAAGATAACTATTCAAAAAAATTGCAGATTTTAAGTGGTCGGAATTGTCTGTCATATGCTAATACAAATTAATGGGATAATAGCAAAATGTTAAGAGTTATAGATGCATAAGATTTCATGCACAGATTTAACATCTAAAGAGCAGATTTGCGATAAATTTATAACCAAATTCGTCGGAAGAATGACAGTCTGTCGGTCTGCATTTTCACCAGAAAATAATTTCTTAAGGCAATAACTTCTTAAAGGCAAATGAAAGTCAGCATTTGTAACTACAGTTATCGTTTTTTTTTAAATTGGGATTTAATTAGAAAAAAAAAGAGTCTTAAATCCGCATTTATTTTTCATTTGTGTTTTAACAATTTAGTTTTGTTTAGTTATATTAACGTCCCGTTTTAAAGCAATACTAGAGCTATTTTGGGATGGACCTCGAAATTTTGAACCATGATCAGATGACGAGGAGAAACCTGATCTGGAAGCACCCTCGCCACACCAGAGGGAGGACGATTGGCTATGACGGGTTTAATGTGCAATTGACCCCCTTACATGACGGTTCTTCGGTGAATTCGGGTCTTGAAACCTGACACCCTGTTCACGAGCCGAGACATTACCACCAGGTCTCCGCTGCTTATATGTTTTGACAGTATTCAAGCTATTAATCTCCAAAGATTTCAGTCTGATAATTATTTTTTCAAAATTATTGTTTGTAAATAGCGTATATTTAACTACACACAAGTATATTTATAGATAATTTTTTGGTGAGATCACACTTGCTGATTTAAAATTACAAAATGCATTTTACACTATAGCTTTGAGAAAGATTTTTTTAAAAAGGTTTGGTATTAAAAAATATGATTCTTTTACAGAAATTTCAACATCTATCTAAATTTTTAATGTTAACTTAAATTGTCATCGTCAGTGATATAATTTCTAGAAACAACTTTCCGTTTTGTTGAAAATATATATGAATCTACTGAGCACTTCAAGATTTTATACAAATTCTATGTGACCAATTGTTGCAATCGTAGCTTTTCAATCCTCATTATCATTCATCACTCATCATATGAGCAACTAGTGGATTCATTTCCCTTATACATAACAACTAAACATTTTCCCCACCAGCCAACCCTGGTTCTTTTCTGCTTACCGTCGCCAGCATATTCTTCGGAAGGGTGGACGATCGGAAACGATGGAGTTTATAGCCCGTCCACCAACTGCTCGCGATGGTAACACTAAATTCTGGAACGGTAAGCCCCGCCAGCAATTAAACGCGAGTAGATGGTGCATTAGTTATCGACAAACTGCGCACTTATGGAAAAGCGAGGGGTCCTTATCTCAGTTCCGACGTTAAGCGATTCGGGTGACGAAAGTGGGCCTCTCAGGGGCAGCAACACACTACTAGAATCCCTCCTCCCCCCCCTTCTGAATGAAGTTACTTTCCATCATTTCTGGGCTGTCGCTCACAGGCAGTCGGAGGCAGAAAAAATGACTCAGAATATGTGTGGAAAGCATTTAAAGGAAATGGTATTTCAGCAATAAATGAGAGGCATCCGTTGGTATTTATTGGATGGAAATTGGGCCTTCCAATTTAATCTTGTTTAGGAAAACGATCGTAATTTTTTGATTCTTGTTGATTTTTATGTATTTGGGGTTTGTGCAAATTAAGTGAGTCGATTTTGATATCTGTGAAAAGAATTCCAATGATTGTTTGTATGTTGTTTTTTATTTTGAGTGGAATTTTTAATAACATTTTTGATAGTTTTGGGTCATCGCATTATTTTTATGTGTGCTCGAAGTTTGTGCGTGAATATTTTTGTTGTTGTTCATTTTGATAAATAAATTATTCAAATTTTAACAGATTATTAAACAGATTATTTATTTTAATGATACTGATTATTTATTTAATGATATTTTATGTATTTGGGGTTTGTGCAAATTAAGTGAGACGATTTTGATATCTGTTTAAAGAATTTCAGTGATTGTCTGTACGTTCTTTTATTTTAATTGTAATTTTCAATAACACTTTTGATAGTTTTGATTGATAGTTATGGCAGTATTTTTTGCGTTTGGTTGAAATTTGTAGTGAATGTTGTTTATTCATTTTGATACAAAAATTATTCAAATTTTATAAAATGTTTATTTATTTTAATGATAATGTTACAAAATATTTCTAGTGTTTTCATTTGACTCTTTAAAATGTGCTAATTACCCCGCCTCTGATTTTAGCATTTATGTATCATGATTAGATAAGAAAGTGATAAAGATAAAAAAAAATTTTTTTTATTTGGATAACAAAAAATTATTTTTTTTCTTAAAATAAAATGCAATTTAGTAGAAAATTTCATCATTCTTCTAAAGAAAAATGTTTTAGATAATTTTTCTAACGAGTTATTTCATATACAGTAGATAGTAATTAAAATTTTTTGGAAAAGAATTCAATAGAATAATATTTTAACAAAAATATATTTTAAAAAAACAGATAAAGTCGTTTATAATGGATTAACACTATTAATTTTAGTTTAACTTCGCATAGAAAAATAACTGATACTTTTAATCATCAAAATATTTTCATTTTTTAAATTTTATATATCAGTTATTTTATGTATAGATGGAGTTTAAAAAAACAATTTAATATCCGTAAAACAAAACCAACTATTATTTGTGATTGTAAGTCTGAAATTTTTAGAAATTTGAAAACAATCTTTAGTACATTTTTTTCTATTTAAATCGCATCATTAGCCAATATAACAACCTTATAACAATTTTGCACTTTTTATTCGCAACATCAACAAAAAATTCTTCATAAAATCTAACGTATAAGTTATATACCAGAGTTCATGGCGGATTTTGAAGGGAGTTTTCTGAGGCCTGAAAAATTTATAATATTGGTACTCACGTGTTATTCAAATAAGCAATGGAATGTCTGGCTGATCATTCTTGAACCTGTCCTTCCCATTATGCAAATGCCGCCAAGCACTTTGACCAAAAAATATCTTTGTTCCTATCATTTAAATAACATGAAACTAGATAGGTAAATTAATAAAAAATGAAAGTTCCAGAACGTTTGAAGCAGTTGGTAAAATATAACTACTTTATTTTTTACACAATTTACTTAATTTTTTAAATTGCGATGTACCATTCAGAATATAAAAGCAAAAAAATTTTTTATATGTTTATCATTTCATTTATAAAAACTTGCACATGAAAGTGTCGAATTATATATTGTCTTTAAATGAAAAGATAATTAAGACTACATGAAAATCGTTATGTAATCACTCGACTAACTACAGTTTCATAGATTTTATGTTCATATAATATGCAATCAATCGTTACATAACTGATTATTTATAAGGCAATCGTTAATTTTTTTTTTACAAAGCATCATAAGAAATTTTTATGTAATGCTTTCTAATGAAAATTATGGATTAATTGAGTTTTCGATTAATACTTTGCGTAAATACTTTGGAAATGTCTCTCGATCTCATAAATGCATATAGATATTTTTTTTTCTTAAGACGCCTTTTTTTTTCTGCTTGAGCATCAGTCAATAAGTTCAACTGATAGGTGAGAACAATAAGTTGTTGTTGCTGTTCTCGTGTTCCGCTTTAAAACAGTAGGAGGGGTGCAGTAGCTTCTGAGGGAATTAACCCCTGAGCACTCAAGGATAGAAATTTTATTTCTTACTCACACACGTCACTAACCCTTTTTACTAGGATTTCATGCGTTTTTTTTTTCATTCCTCAACAGATTGTCATTTAGATCTGTAACAGACAACGATCACCTCTGACTTAGTATCTCCAGTGGTATTACTCTTTACACGTTGGACTTTGTGACAACGACAGATTTAACATGCTGCAACACACGGAGAGTCTTCGACTCGAGAGTTCACATTCGCAACCTGAGGGATGCGATCCTACGCCTTACCAACCAGGCTATCCTGGCCCGAACAATAAGTTAGCATATTAGTAAATATTCCTATAACACTTAAACTTTAGCCATTTTAATGTATTTAGAGGCTAAGTATCTTTCAATACAAAAGTTCATTTTATTGCTTTGGAAGGTACAATCACAATCTGACATAATTTTGATGATAAATATTTAAGAATACATACTTAAACCATAAAAATCATGTTTTTAGATAATACGTCCATAGAATTATCGCATTTTGATTTAAATCATTCAAAAAAGCTAAAATGCATTGTAAAAATTACACTAAATCTACAAACACTTCAAATACTCTAAGGGTCCATACTTTTATCAATATAACAGCACATTTCATCCATAATAAATTCATCAAATAACATATAGTAAGAAAGAAAACAATTAAGAGATGAACTCTTCTTAACTGTCAACATATTTTGGATAAATTCCAAATTATGAAGAAAAAAGGAAACCAGCGGTTGTTTTACAAATCATTATGTCCAATTTCCCTTTTTTGTTTTTGCACTGTTTTATGGTAAGATTCTCCTTTTTTTAGAAAAAAGTTTTTGCACGTAATATATTATCTTGGTTTCATATAGGATATTGATAAAGACTCTCACCTCATCTAAATTTTCAAAAATATATATCATTTATCATTTTCTAAGTATTTTTCGCCAATTTTTTTAGAAGATAGTTTGCTAGGTTTATCAAAAGTTGATCTTACTTTGATGATTTACTCTTTTTTATTAAAATGGAAAAAGTCATCAGAATTAATTGTTCTTGTACTTATATATTGTATCTGCCAGCGTTCTGAAGCAGAGGTAGCGCTTCTTCCTCGTATTCTGGGAATCCCGGGTTTGAGTCCCGGGTTCGGGCATGGTTGTTCTTCTGTGTGCTATCTGTGAGATGTGTGAATGTGCCCCCTGTAAACAGGGGTTGTGCAGGCGAATGTGGTGAGTGTGTAGCTTGGCCCTGGTTGGTGCTGCTTCAAAAACAAGAGACGTTCGTTTCGGCTTAAATATGCTGGTGTGTCAGCGGGGGGCTTGTCCAAAATGGCAAGTGTCATAAGTAACAACAACATATATAGTATATTTTTTCTTTGTATTATTCACATACAAGCATTTATAAATGTTATAGAGTAGATGAATATAATTGTTGAAATAAGTACAAAACAGGTCTATCTAAATTTCAAGTATCAAAACAGGTTTATCTAAATTTCTAAGCATAAAATGTGAAGACAGTCAAAATGATCTTCCAATCTTATATGAATTCCTTCAATTAAAGATGATGTTGCAATTTATTTTTACCTAATAATTTTTGAGAATCAAACTACATCAAGTTTTTTAGAATCGAAATTACATATAAATAATGCTTCTCGAGTTTTAACTCAAAGAACTTATTCCGAGCTGATGTTAAATAATTAATTGGTGTCCAGTTTTAAAAATATCTAAACTTTCATTCGTAATTTTAATAAATGTATTCGTTCTATTTACTTGGCATATTTTGTCATTTTTAGGAAGAAATACAATATTTGATAAACATTCTTTATGGCAAAAATACATATTTAACACTTCATTTCCCATAATAAAAACGCTTAAAGCAATTCTTCATATTTTTAAGCATTTTACCATCTCATTTTCCTTCCGATAAAATTAAACTCATACTTTTTGAATTTAAAAAACATCCAAAAATCGAACAAAAGAAGCGGAAATGATGTTTTCTACTTCAATAGACTAAAATCCATTCATCTTTTGTGAGAGGAATTCATCAACGAAGTAGAATTTTTTTTACTGCAAAACATGACAGAATCTACGTTTTTCTCGTCATTTTCGGTCAATATCGTAAAGTTTTCGATTCAAAGGTTCTTTTTTTTATGAAGGGAGATGGAAGAAAAAGAGAAAGGTGAGAATTGAGCCAGAGGATAATTTCAGCACTCGATGGATTTTTCTATCGGAGGAGAATGTGCCAAAACTATTATTTGATTATGGAACAAGACGTGTTTTTCACTTCATGCATTGATTTTCAGTCGAATGCCGAGTTTACAGGCGTCGTGGCATTTTCTAGAGGGATTTGTTTGGAGCAACTGAAAAATAAATAAAAATTTAGGGTCTAAAATGGAAGTGAAAACGCGTTTGTTTCTGTTTTTCGCTCCTACATTTGCAATTTTCAATAGCAATGGCTTAAATATTTCTTTTATCTAGTTCTGTTCTTAAATTGCACACTATGCTCAATGCACTTATAAACATCAGATTGAAATTTTCTGAATATTAGATTCTCATGGAAAAAAAATCGCTTCGATTCTTGTATTTTTCTCCTCTTCACATACGATCAAACGAAATTTCAATGCATTCTCTGGATTATTTTGGGAATATTTTTAGTATTTTTTCTTCCACTTATGTAACAATTTTTCACCTGTGCCTTCAAAATATTCAAACCATTTTGAGTAGAATATAACGTACATATAATGGTCAATAGTTTTTAAAATTGATTGAAAAATTTTCTGATATTAGTTCGTAACTTAAAGTCAGTTATTCCTTAGATTTTAATTAGTAATTCAAGTATTGTTCTTCTTTTAAAACAATTATTTATCATGAATCATCAAAACTCTTTTAACTAACATTTAAATAGTAAATTTATTATCTCAAATATATTAAATATATAAAAACACATTATGCATAAAAAATTCAATCTAAGAATTCCTAAAAATAATTTTGAAAATTAGTGTTTTTGAAAATTTTATTCATTTATTTTATTGCATTACATGTTTTTCTAGTTTCAGTGAACTCATATAGAGAATATTTAGATAATAGTAAAAATTATCAGATAATTTTAAATATTATTACCTAAAATTATTTTTCAAAATATTGAAAGGTCTCTCAATGCGAATGCCGTGGTGTTTTGACTACTTCATGATTTAAAAATATTCTCTTAATATTAAGAAGAATAAAAGTAAACCATATCATTAATGAAAATCGTTAACTGACACTTCTGTAAACAATAAAACTATAGTTATCCGAAAATAACAAAGGTCGTTTCTTTTTTCTCTTCAGAAAACGAATATTTTAAAAATAACAAAATCAATGGTCGAACAATTATAATAGTCATCTTAAAAAAGTAACTACAATTTTCTTTGTCAAGTGCTTAATTAATTAGTGGTTGAACTTCTAAATTGTTAATGCCTGTACTTTTGTAATAGAAAAATTACCAAACATTTTTTTATTAACTTCGGAAACTTGAAATTATGATTTTTTTTTCTTAAAAGTGTTTGATCATTCTTTTCTATAAAGTATGTACGCATAAATATTTGCATGAATTTCTAACTAATTATTTTTAGACAAAAGCTTAAAAGGGTTTTTAATGCGAAAATATCTCTCTGCTTGTTACCTTTCTATTTCGAATCACATATTTTTCCTTTAATTTGATGAGAAATCTTGATAAGTTGACAGCAGTTGA
This sequence comes from Argiope argentata, assembly GCA_026289955.1. Taxonomy (NCBI): domain Eukaryota; kingdom Metazoa; phylum Arthropoda; class Arachnida; order Araneae; family Araneidae; genus Argiope; species Argiope argentata. The sequence continues at coordinate 2,381,331 of JAOUZG010006964.1, read as the reverse complement.
GTTGAATTTAATCAGTTAAAGTCTTTGGGAAACTAGAATTTCCTTTTGAGTAGTTGCTTAGATTTTCTTTTATCCATTTTAAATCCATATATCATATATTAGAATTATTTTTTAATGATTTTAGTACGATTTATTTTTGAGGGTATTTGAAAAAGTTAAAAATATTTGCTCCAAGCAGTTGTTATTAGGCATGAATATAAAATAACATTATTAAATAAGAAGAAAGATCTTCCCAAGTATTATTTTGTAGATTCGAATTTTTTATTTTAATTTGCCGTTGGTGAAATATTTTTGTTCGTTTAATATAAAATTCTGCCGATTTCAATTTGGGTTTATTGACCCATAGTTCTCGAGGGAGCTCGTATTTAATTTCAGCAACATTTTATTTAGTCCATGGACCAATTTTAAGAACATATTGTTACAAACCTGTAATTTTTCTTAACAGCATAAATAGTGTTATCGTAAAAAAGACCGTTTTATGGTGAGTCCTGTTAGAGGCTAATCGGTGATGTACCAGTGACCTCAGAGCTTAGCGACAAACTTGGCCACCATTTGGTTCTCTGGCGACAAAATAGATAATGCAGAAAACTTCGAGAATTTTAAATATCCATCCAATAATAACTGAAGAATGCACCAGATTGGCCCCGAACCTTCTCGGCCCGCCTTTCAGGGACTATAAACTATTTGCAGAAACTCTCAACTTAAGCACGGCATTCTCAATATGCAGAAATTGAACCAGAATTGAATAAAGAATCTACGGTGATTGGTAGAATCAGTCCAGTGAAGAGCTCAAACGATTCCCGATTTGAACTGTGTACAGAATCAGGTTGTTCATTTCAGAAGCAGCAACGTGTCGTGTGTGCAGTAGCCAGTCGTTCAGCTAAATTGAGGGGGCAGTGGTGATTTGCAGCCGTTTGGAGAGACCGTAGTGTGAAGTTACGGACTCTCCTTCTGCTGAATTCCATCAGGCAGCTTTTGTGTACTGTGGTTGCTTTTTCTACCAATTATCACCTGTGGACAACTGTTTGCTGTATTGTGCTGTTGTGTGTGTTTTGTGTTCGTCTCAGTTGTATATGTGTTGTCTTCGTTTTTATAAAAGTCTTCGTTGGTCCACTAAAGGATTGTTCATTTCATCAACCAACTAATAGAAAAGAATCCCGAAAAAAGGGAAAATCCATAACAACATATTTGATAATATACGTGTTTCTTATACCCTTTCTTATAGCCGTAGTCATTAATTCTCAACTTCTGTTTGCTCACTATCAGTGTTAAATACAGACTTAAACCCATTTCCTAATGTCAGACGGACTTCATTACAGGTCCAACAATAAGTTAGATCTATATCACATAATATCTATGCTTTGTAAATAGTTATTTATCTCTTTGACTTCCTTCTTTTATTTGTCTCATTTCCAAACTTCGTGTTTCTCTGCTTAATGTGCAATTAAGGATGTAAAAAGGTGTCCAGATTTTGCTGTTGTGTACACAATCTATTCTTCGGCATCTGTATAATGTAAATAGAAAATTCAACGAATATATATTTTTTAAATTTTAAATTAATTAAATTAATATTTTTAGAATTTTAAACAATAAAAGGATCATTAAATATACATAATGATTGTTTTCCAACCTTTCTATAGAGGAATTCTTAATGTACAAATAATCATAAAAATTTACAGTAGAAAAGCAAACTATTCCATACGTAATCATATTGGTTTATATGATTACGTATGGAATAGTTTGACATACGAATTTATTTCACTTGACATACGAATTTATTTCACTTTCTAATAAGATAACTCGTCCTATTTTGGTAATTTATTATTAATTTGATTTTTTTAATTACTTATGGAGTACTTGGAATACCAAATCGTTTCAAATTGATTTTTTCGTATTTAAATATTTAATTCTGTGGCTTAGTTGCAGACTTGAAAATAAAAATTCAGTTATTCGATGCGCGTATCAGACACGCCATTGTATGCGAAGTGGTTAAAACCAATCCAAAAGTAATTATTACAATAATTTCCAGTTTATAACGCGTAATAGTTTAAGTAATACATTTTTTAAGAAGTTACTCACTACATAATTTTTTTTATTTTCAACCACAGATAATCCTGAAAGGAAAAACAACAGCAACTTTCATTTCTACCTTCACCAAGTGCACAACTGCAGGAACAAAAATGAGCCATGAAGTTCTCCGAACAATCATGGCAATGATTCCTTCCAAACTTCCTCAATATGTGCGAATCATGTTATAACCGCCTATTTCAGGTATAGTGGAGTTTTATTTTATTATTTATTATTTTTTTATCTATCTGCACGTGATAGTTTCACCCTTTTCCTTAGCCTCTGGCTCCAATCTTTTGTCAACTCTAAGGACAATGAGTCTTTACCACAATGGCTTTCCATGGTACCTTCGTTTTCTTTCTTGAGATATCTACAAAATTTCGCCAGAATATTTTTTACATCCAGCATGTCACTAAAAGTAACATAATCCGTGAATGAAATGGATACCAGATAAGAAGGATAAGAAAGTAGGCTTAGATACCTAATAAGAGAAAAAATGAATCGCCCCTTGTTGTGGGTTGATAAGGAATGTTTATTTTTGCACATATAGGCTTTATTTCTAACTTATACTTTAAAGAGGGCAGACTCTTTTTTTTAAATGTTTTCTTCTTTTGTATGTCAGTTAAAAATTGCTTTCTTAAATAATATATATAAGAGTTTCTTATATAGATATATTTGAAACAAAAAAAATTATTTTGAAAAGACTTACATTTTTAAACAGTTTTTCTCTTTTATCTAATTAGATAACATCTTCAATCTTTAAATGTATGTGTGCATTACTGATTTAAGCTACAATCCATACTTGACTATTTGTATGCGATTTGTCATTTTGGAATAAATTTATTATCATGTCAGAACATGATATTGTTTTAGGAATGAAATTTTGTGGCGTCAACTAAAATCCGTAAAAATTGAAATTTTATTATCTGCACGAGCTTCTCAAAAAATCAGCTTTCAATATCGTGATGGCCTCCCATTTACAAAAGCTCTGATTGAAAAAAATAAGTTAATGATTATCTCAAAATAAAACCGAGATTATCTGAGCACGTGATTATCTGAAAAGAAATAAATAAATGTGATATTTTTTTTAATCCATGAAGGCGAGACAAAGTGTTTTTGGATCATTTGCAATACTAAAGTGACTCATTCAATGAAAAAATTAAAATGAATAAAAATATAATTTAACTTGCACGAGCACGTGTTACTCGGCCGTTCAAGAAATGATGTTCTGACATGATAATTGAAATATGCAAAGGTGATTTCATTTTAATCTTTTTTTTATTGTGAATGATTTAATTTTTATTATAGATTTGAGAACCGATAATTCAATGCACACACATAACATAACCAAGTCTATGAAGATGTTTAAAAATATGAAAAACGATATTCTTTAAACTCAAACTATTTAAAAATATACATATTGGGGGGGAGGACTCAATTTCGAAAACAACACTTTTACTACTCGAAATTTGAAATTACGCAAATTTGAATCTTTTAATTCTACCGAATATCTTAATATCTATTTCTGTTTTCTTACTGATATAATTATAAAAAATATTTAGCATTTTTTTTCAAATTTCTATTCTTTCATGCACAATTGTTTTAATGGTACTTACGTATTATACCGTCTTCGCCAACGATCGCCATCGGTTTAGCAACTCATTGGCGATGGATTTAAATTTGGTGTTAAATATCAACGGATTTCAACATTGCCAGATCACCATAATTCGTGGTTTAGAAACTCATTGGCAACGACTTCAAATTTGGTGATAAAGCTGGGCGGTATAATACGTAAGTACCTTTTTAATTTTTATTATAGATTCAGATTACGTGCATGCTTAAATTAAGATAACTTGAATAGGGTATTTGTCCTATATTTTTGCTTTGCAGAAAGCTAAATACAACTTGCAGTAATTCAATAAAGGAAACTTATAACCCGCTTCCATGTGCGAAATAATTTATTAGATTGCCGGAATGTATTTTATATTTATTCCCGGTATCAGTTTGCAATATTTTCAATCAAAAGAAAAAGAAACAAAAATCCAAAGGAAAAACAAAGGCCAAATATTAACGTCATGTCTGCACTAAAATTTATAAATATTTTTCTGAAAAAAATCGGTACTTACGTATTATACCGTACAATTTTATCGCCAAATTTGATATCATTGCCAATGAGTCGCTAAACCACCAATTATGGCAGTTCGGCAATGATATAATCCGTTGATCTTTATGGCCAAATTTAAATCCGTCGCCAAAAAAGTTACTAAACCGTTGGTGATTATTGGAGAAGTAGGTATAATACGTAAGTATAAAATTTTCATTTGTTTAAAAAGAAAGAAATTACCGATACAAGATTACTTCGATGGCGATGGTCTTATTGCTAAAAATTTGAATAAGAATAAATGTCCCCCCACACACAAAGACAAGTTATCGGTCTTTCTTTTTTGTAAATATACACATATTTATAAATACTTGATAATAATTTTACGTGGCAAATTATTAATACATAAAATTATAAAGATTTTAAATGTACCACATTAGATGCTCATCCCTAGACAAATTGAATGTTGGACAGTCTCTCTGAAATCGGAACAAAGGACTATAACATAATATAAAAAGGATTAAAATGAAATCTTCTATGCATATTTCACTGTATCATGTCAGAATATACTTTCTTTAACTGCTAAGCACCACGTGCTCATACAAGTTAAAGTATAATTTTATTCATTTTAATAGTTTCAATGAATCAGTCACTTTAGTATTGCAAACGATGCAAAAAAAACTTTGTCTCGCTTTGATTGTTTTAAAAAATATCCCATTTACTATTTATTTCATTTCATCTGATCGCATGCTCAAAAAGACATTTTTCTATGTTTTACTTTCCATAGTCATTAACTTTTTTTTATTATTCAGAGTGTTTGGTAACGCATTATTAAAAGTTGATTTTTTGAGATACTCTTGCAGATAATAAGACTCCAATTTTTCCCTTATGGATTTTTGTTGACGTCTGAAACCTCATTTCCCAAAATAACATCATGTTATGACATGATAATAAATAAAAGATACATATCAAAAACGGAAAAAACAATTTGTAAGCAATACTGGGTAATTAGCGCCACCTATTGAACAATATATTGCAGACTTACATTCCAGTTTTTTTTTTTTTTAACGAGTAGGAGAATAAATATCACTTTCACAACACGCTTGACATACTCGTTTTTAGAATATGATATAAAAAATTAAGAAATGAAATAGAAAAACTTTTTTAGTGTATAAAGTTTTAAAATGCAAATTTTGGTTTTAATTTTCACTACTCTCGTACACTTCTATTATGTCTGTGTACAGTTCTTGAACTCAAGTATTTGGCCAGTTTCAAACTAAAATTATGAATTTTGCAATCCTTATTTCCATATCTCTTCACTAACTGTGCAAGACATTTCTTGTGAAAACACATATTTGAGTTTTTCTTTAAAGAATTCAGCATCTTTAATTTATAATACATGCTATAAAAAAATACACTGACATTATTCTCATTGTAACAGTTTGCTCCTATTTAGAATATCTAATTCATCTACTTCTAATTGCTTTATATTTTTCAAAATCATGGAAAAAGTTAATTGTAAAAGGTACTCAGAATCTTCAGATCTATCTAAAGAATGAGTTGATACATGGATAAAAATTCTGGAATATTGTTTTCCTTAATTGTGCTTGTTTAAAACTTCTATAACTCATTTCATCAAGATATATTAAAAATTTTCTGAAGAATTAATTCTTGATTATATCAAGGAATAATTAGCTTGATAATGTATGAAAAATTGTTATCAAAATAACCACGAAAGTAAAATCAGAGCTAATAACTATGTGCTTGATTATTAAAAGTTTGAAGAAAAACTATTAGTTCTTCAAAATATCATGAGACATAATTTATTCAAAGAATTTAATCAGATTTTCAAGAAAACTTTTCATATATACATATTAGATGTATGGATATTATTAATAACTTCTAAAAGTAATTACTTTTAAAAAATGTTAAAACCTATGCATTCTGCATGTATAATACACTAGCAGAACCCACACGGCGTTGCCCGTGGCATGCCATCCAAGAAAAAAATTAGCTTAAAACTTAATTCTAGTTTTCACCCGATATGACATGGGCATGTTGCGCAACATCAAACAAACAAACAAAATATTAAGAAATTACCAAAAAATGGTATAAAATTTTATATCACTTATTCAGAAATATTTATACCGTTAAAAAGGTAAAATATGAACGTAGACAAAACACAGGCGATCATTTCCCCTCTCAGGAAATTCATTCTGTCTCCACAATTCAGTTGCAGTTAAAGAAAGACGGTCAAAAGACTCTCCTTCCCCTAAGTAGGGGCATTACTTCTCAGATATTAGCTAACCGAACGTTTTTTTCATCTTCAGACTAAAGTTGAATTTCTTTTTTTCTTATTTTTTTGAAGGGGGAGGGGGAAGGGAGGCATAATGAGTTTTGAATCTTTGCTTAAAACCGGACATAAACAGAGACATGCATCGCATATGCATGCCACAGTTCTCGTTATTTGCACGTGCACAGTTTGAGGATTTCATGCATACACTGATTAGCTAAAATCGCAATTATATAACTCCCCTTTTTGTTTTGATATGATTTTAATAAACTAAAGCCTTCTCCAACAAATAAGTATAAATATCTCTAATATCCGTTAACTATTTCACGAGTTTTTGTGGTTCCAACATACAGATGCTTTCAGGCGACTTCATTTTATACAAGCTATAGACAATAATATATGTTTGAGTGCGGGATTTGTTAGTCATGTATAATGTATAATAAATTTAACTGACTAAAATTAGATGTAATAGCCTAAAAAGTGAAAAGACCTCATAATACTAAATTTCTTTACAGATATTAATAGTAATATAGTAATAGCATAATTCAATAACTATTAATAATAATGTTTAATTCATAAGAAAGAAATTTGTGTTTTAAGAAATTAGGTTAAATGTTAATATATTGTATTTTTGTATTTCAGAATTTCTAAAATTTTATGTTACTTTCCCGAATATGTTTATGTAATCTGAAAACTGGAAAATAAATTAACCCGAACTTTTAAATATCAAATACTTAGTGGCTACAAAGTTGACATTCTCCGATGCTATCCCATTTGGATATACAAAGTAAATAACCTTTTACTTTATGCAAATTCAAACAAGCAAATACTGGGGAAGTGGAATCGAACACGGACCACCATTTGTTGAATTCACCAACTTTAATTAACATGAAAATTACTGGCTCAATTCAGTATTAGTTTAAGAATAGTTTCAGATCCAATTTTAGGTTATATCTGTTATTCTTGAGCAAACATATCCTTTTGGTATTGGAGGACCTTTTACATAAAATGTTCCATTAACACTTCAAAGAACTTCTTGTTTCAACTTTTTAAAGGAACCGAATCTTTCGGAAACGGTTTTCATTCCTTATTGGAAAAAGGATATCAATTTAAAAGCGAATGCTTGCGAGAACTAGTACCTTAAGAGGTTTTAACTTTAAGCAAATGTAGTGATATTGGACAGGCACGAATCGAGACGAAAAGTTTTCAAACATCATTGGGGTAATAGATTTTCGTGGAAGTAAATTTGTTTGCGAAAGTACAGAAATAAAACGAAATCGTTTTATTTCTTTTCTTAAGTTGCAAATGGAAAAGAAATTTATTTTATCAAAGTGGTTCTATGTTAGTTAATTCTGATAGAAATAGAGTTATTAATTGGATATATCGAGCTTTCTTTGTAAATTTGATTTTTAATCATTTTTAAAAATTTTGATCTGAATCACTTTTAGCTGATTCGTGTTTTAAGATGTATATTTTTTTAACCTACCAAAATCTGTAAATTTAAATATATAGTTTTTGTAAACAGGTCTGTAAATTCAATCGTTTGTTTACCGAATTATTTTGCAAGCAATTTTTCAACTTTATTTTTGCTACATAGTTATGTTTTCTTGTTGAATAATCCAAGGAAATCTAAGAAAGATTTTAAAATTAATTAACATATCTTAATTAATTTAATTAACTATTAAATATTTTTAATTTCTACTTGTAGCATATATTGTATGGATTGCTTTCTCCGTATTCTTTTTTTTTTCAAGGAAAAAATAATAACATTACCAGTATATAAGTCCGATTTAAATGGTACTTTTAAGTACTATCGGTAAATAAGTATAATTGGTACTTTTAAGTACCAATCGGTAATCGGTAAATCAAGGGTTAAGGATACTTTTTAATGCCAGCTTTTTAATAACATGTACATTTAAATTTTAAATAACATGGGAAAGAAAATTATATATGAATATTTAGTGTATCCGGCATTTCTCAACCCCATTACAAAATTAGATAGAATATTGATACAAAATAATACTGTTTCTTTAAAGGTACATATTAATCACAGTTGTTGTTACTTAGGGCACTTGCCATGGACAAGCCCCGCTGATATATCAGCAGATTGTTTCAAGTGGCGCCAACTAGGGCCAAGATTACGACTTTAGATACACACTCATCATAATCGTTTGCACAGCCCCTTTTGACAGGGGGGGCAGTGTCACACATCTTACAGATAGCACACAGAAGAACAACCTTCCCCGAGCCGGGATATGAATAGCAGATTCCCAGAAACCCACTACCTCTGTGCTAGAAACCCGGCATATTAATGACTTATCTCATAATGTTTTATTGCCGAGCATTATTTTTTCTTGATGCTCGTTAGATGGCACTGTTTATGGACAGATGACTGATTTAATGGGAAATTTTCTCTAAGTAGTAGTTTCATGAAATTTTCAAAAGTAATCTTCTTAGATTTTTTTTCATATGACGTTATGGAAAATTATGTGTATTAGAAGCAGGACATAAACCTCAAGATTTTAAGCAATATTCATATTTTTTATATAATTTATTCTCTTCAAGTCATTGCAAAATATTAAGCGTTCGCGCATATGTGTAATCGAGAGATCATGTATTTAGATCCATTAACTTCAAAATTTCTAGTTTATGTAGTTTCTTGGTACTTGCCATGAACATGCTCGGAGAAGTAGTCAGTGATTTAAGCCTAATCAGCGTCTCTTGTTTTACAGTAGCGCCAACTAGGGCGAAGATTACGATTTTTGCTGCTCACTCATCACATTCAAAGTCCCTTTTCTACTGATGGGGAAGGGGATATTCACCCACCTTTATAGATAGAACACAGAAGAACAACCATGCCCGAACCTGGATTCGACCCCGAAAGGCCCAAATCATGGGGTGCATGCGCTACCTCTATGCCGTGAATCTTAAGCACCAGTTTGGGTAACGCAATGCAGATTAGAAAATTTTAGTTTCAATTCATCTGTTTTATTTTCATTCAAAAGCACTTCTGAAGGAATCAAAAGATCTATTAATTAACAATAATTTTAAATTTATCATTACAAAAATAAACGGAATCGTTTGAAATAATCGTTACGTTTAACATCATAAGCGTGGGAGGGGAATGTTATGTTATTAAAACCATAAGGGTACTTTTCCGTTTGTCGGGCGCAAACGAACACTCGCCAAAGAAATTTGAGAAAGTTTGGCGGAATTCTAAATTATTTGCTAACGGAAACATACCACTTTAAGCATATATAAAAAATATAAAGTTAACACAAATACAATTTAATTACAAAAACACACAGTGGAACAGTTTTAATATATAGTCATTTTCGCCAAAAATAAATAAATAGTGTGCCACCAAATTTTAGCGAAATGGCATTTCCAATCACAAGGTTTCGATGCCCGTTGCAGCAAATTAACGGAAAATAGAAATAAATACCAATAAATACAGTAATATGGAATGCACTAAAAAATTTAATCGAAAATGATGAAAATAGGCAAAAGAAATAAGTACAGCAAGAAAAAAAATCAAGAGAAATGAATAGGAAATAACGAATTATATTAACATAAGAACAGCATAAGAAAAAAATTTAATAAACATTCCTTTAGAATAGTAAGATAATATTAAATAAGCACCGGAAATAGAAAAATAAAAACAAACGATTCAAAAAGCTCAGGCAGTTTTCAGGTTTTTTTATATTTTTATTTTTTGGTGGAATAGTTAGTTTTTAATTAATAAAAAATTAACCACTCAATCAACCGGAATAAAAAATAGCCTATGTTCTTCTGTAAACTATAATCTATCTATGTGCTAAATTTCATTGAATTTCCTTCAGCCGTTCTGGCGTGATTGAACCCCATCATCCATCCATCCAAACTTTCACATTTATAATAGTAGTATAGATAATTTTTGTTTGGCATAACTATTCAATATGTCTCGGATTTCACCTACACTCTGTTTCTTCGATTATATAATAATACGGGATTTTATGTTATCCATATAATTTGAGTAATACTCAACCATAAATATATTAAAACACTACTTATGATAACTTTCAGAATAAGTGCAGATAAAAATAATGTGACAATTTAAATATTACTTAGAATATTGTGGTGATTGTTTTACATATAAGCCAGATAACATCCCTCGGACCGAAGTGCACTTTCGGCCCAACGGATATGTTATTCGGCTTCTAACCATAAGATTGGGAGTTCGGACCTAACGCTATCCGCTACATACTAAAATGGTGAACCGGACGTGATTTGAACACGCAATCAACACACACGTACTAGCGCATTCGCAAATCCGCCTACAATGGTGAACCTGACGACCGACCTTGGATAAACGCAACCATCGCGCATAGCTTCGTTCAACTGTCGTGGCGCCCTCTATCGGTGACTCAAAGCTTTAGAAACGCATTAAATACGACAATTGTTATCTCCACCACCACTTCACATATGTATCGTTTACCAACTCACTGGGGAGATACTCTGTTGTGATAGCTATACATATAAGCCAGATAACATCCCTCGGACCGAAGTGCACTTTTGGACCAACGGATATGTTACTCGGCTTCTAACCATAAGATTGGGAGTTCGGGTCTAGCGCTATCCGTTACATACTAAAATATAAAATCAATTCAATTTGTAAAGGCTTCATGATATTCCCATAAAAATGTCAGGGGACGTAGAATATATTTTTTTCAATAAGCATATTCAAAGTAATTCATGACATAAAGAAACATAGAAATAGTGCACAACTAGGTTGCCAATAATTCGAGGAATATTCTAGAAGAAGAATCCAAAATTTGAAGAAAAAGAAATCTAAATTTGTCTAAAATATACATAACATCTTCGATTTACCATGGTAGTTCTTAGATTAAGGTGTTTTATTTTAATTATAGTATGTCTATAGTGTATCCATAGTGTGGCAGGAAATAAATCACAATTTTATCCTATGAAAAGTTATTATTAAACAGTAACCATCATAGCATCATCTTGTGTAGTAAAGACCTAACTAGAAGCGACACATTTTGAACATGAGATGCATATTAAAACTCTTTGCCTTGTGACATAATAATCATTAAAAATGATGATATATATATACTTGGCCAGAGTGGTATTTGACCTTGTATAAAATGCCCAAGAAATATAGCAACTATTAATTGTTTTATAATGTAACTAAAAATTAATCGTTTTATATTTTAAATAAAAATTTATTTAATAACTAAAATTATCCAGGTATGTTATAGAATTCCAGTTTTTAAATTTTGTAGGTAACACACGTGTAAAAGGTAATTTGTTCCGGATATAGAATATATTTTAATTTTCAAATATTAGGATTTATAAATGGTTGAAAATTCTTGTTTAAATAATTATTTGGAAAATGGTTACAAAAGTACAGAAATGAAAAAAAAAATTCCAGAAATTTCTCTATCTTTTGAAGATCTGTTTTAAGACGATACGCTCATATTATAATCAATTCATCATTTGGAAGATGATTCCAGGAATTATATCGTATGAGCTGAAAATGAATATATATTTTTGGAGAGAAATCATTATAGTAAAAAATAAGCTTTCTTAGAACAAATTAGGGTGTTTTTTTCTGTTTCTGATCTCTTACTCTCATGAGCTTTGCGTGATAAAGTAAAATTATGAAAGCAATAAATACTATAAAAACTTATATTAATTGTTTTAAATGAATAACTTCTATTATCATTATTATTAAACATGGTGAAATTTTTACCTAAAAAGTAAAAAAATAATAATATATGTTGTTTTTATTTATGGGTTTTAAAGTCTTGAATTTAGTACTGAGTAATTCTCCAAGTGTTTCGAATTTTAAGGTTTCTTTAAGCCCTACGTTCAAACATAGACAGTATTTAACAATCTTAAATTATGCCAAACAATTTCTATTGACGATTATACCTTATAACCTTATTTAAAGTCCAACGTAAATTTTTGAGCCTGATTTTTTAAGTCAGACTCAAAAGTGATAAAGGTATTTAAATCTCCCATATTTATTTATTTTTCAAATAATTTTTTTTATTTACCAGGATGCAGGAATACATTTTAACTGAATTGCAGGTATCAAACACATAGAGTAATATGGCACATGATTCATAGAAGAACGAAAAAAAGTTAATCAATGAGCATCTTTAATATACAGGTTGTTAATAAGTAAGCGACCCTACGTTAAAGTTGTCTACAGGCGAAACTATGGTTTAGAAAGCTATGAAATTTTGTAAAGGGCATAATGAAGGGATAGAAATTTGTTCGAGAAAATATAAAGAAATGTTCAAAATTTCAACACTAAGGGCAGTTTTTCTAATGTTTTACATATTTATCATATTTTTGATAAATTTAATTACAACAAAACATGCTCAACATGACGGCCAACATTTTCAGCTATCATCTGGAATCGTAAGATAACATGTCCCACAGTTGACCACAGCAAACACGTCAGTGACTTTCGAGCACAATTTTCATGCAAGATGGCGCTCCTCCACACATTAGCCGTTATGTAAAAGATGTTCTCCATAATCATTTCACAGAAGAACGTGTCATCAGCCGTCATTTTCGGGGTCTGTGGCCTCCACAGTCTGCAAAGCTAAATCAACGTAAATTTTGGCTCTGAGGACATTTAAAACATCTGGGAAGTCGTGGTAATCCAAATTCTTTACCTGATTCAAAAAGCAGCATCTCTCAGCATGTTCTTACTATTTCCCAAAACACACAACGGTCAACTACGGTGCTATCTTAGATTCCATATGGTAGGGGGAAATGATGGTCGTCATGTTGAACATGTTTTGTTGAAATAAGATCAGTCAAAAATATGCTAAATGTGTAATTCCTTTGAAAAACCTAATCTAGTGGCGATTTTTTTCCTGCTATTTTTTTATTATTATTATTCGTTCAAACAAATCTCCATCATTTTATTATGTTCCATACAAAATGTCGTTTAATTTAGGACACCCTGTATATACTCGCACAAAGTATATTCTCTTACTTTATGTCATTTGCATGGTCACCTATCCATCAACTGCATCGTGGTGGACAAGAAGTCACCCTGTCGAAAAATGTGTTCCGCTCATCTATTCGTTAATTATGTTGCCATTTCAATGTAATAAATTGTATTATTCATTATTCAAGGACCCAACGATGTTGCTACGCCATGCGTGTATACTGATGTGACATTTAAGTGGGATCGTCCCATTAATGGAAATGCGGGGGTGTCGATATACTAATGCTCTTGATTATTTAACCATTCATACATTTTCGAAGAATGTATAGAAATGAACTGAGAATAACGAATTGATTAATTATTGATATTTTGAGAATTCCTTTTATTCGCTTCTTCAGAGTCTGTCAAAAACGTCTCCGTGCACTACTCTTTATTCCAATTCTAGCTGAAACTTTTAATATCTGTAGTTGTAAAAATATGTTCAGTGTAAAAGAATTAAATGTTTCTTCATATAAGGGGTCGGCTTCTTTTTTTTAGATTTAAAACTATGTCATCTGTAAAAAAGTAATATAAAAACTATTTTTCAAAATCAATTCCTATTTAGGTTAAGGAATTAAAAAAAAATATTTTAGTTACTTTTTATTGAATAATTACAATTAATATAAATATGACAGAATAGCAATATTAAGCGGTAAAATAGAAAGCGAATTTCCTGGCAATTCTCCATTCAATATATGGTGTTCGAACTCGCAGCCCAAGGGATACGAATCCAATTACATAACAACCAGATTATCCCGGCTCAACAATTACAATTACTATAAATAATTGATCCAAAAATTATACTAGTATTGAATTTTCAACACCAATTGAGGAATCAAAACCAATTTCGGCAATGCAAAATGCGTGATTTTTCTACATAAGTTTGGTATTCATTATATATTAGAAATTTCTAATTTTGATTATTTTGTATTATTTTAATTCGAAGGTTATTCAAAATAAATCCGAAAAATCCATTAATTAACAATACTTGGTTTTAAATGCATCAAGCATTATGAAGAAAAAACATAATCGTTTAAAATAATCGGCTGAAAACATGTTAAGCCTAATCTCATTAGTGGGGGGGAGGGGAACAACTTGAATTTGTGACTTATTTGACGGGTGCGAAAATGAAGATTTTAGGCGAGAAAGTTAGTTTTCAATTAATTATTAAAAAATTAATGAATTAAATTTGAAAATATATATATATTTACATCAAATGTCACCCATTACAAGTTTTTTAAAAAAATGTACTTGAACTTCATTGGATGAATGAAAACTATTTTATTAACGATTAAAAATTTCAACAAGATACACACTATAACAAAAAAAATTCGATGCACAGAGAAGGAGTTGTCCGTTGAGACGAAAATTAGTGGATAGGAACACAATGTACAGAATAGTTAAAGATTAAAATCTCAAAACAATTGAATAATTTATTTTAGAATTACAGTAACAAGTTCAATAAGGGATTGACCCGCCTCTAGCCTGGATACAACCTGCCACAAGGCGATAGAATGATAAAGCTTTCGGATATTCTCCTGCGTTATTTCCTGCCAATTTCGCTCCGATTGTCGAACGAGGTCATCAACATTCCGTGGAAAATGCAATCGTCTTCCCAGCGTATCCCAGACATTCTCTATGGGAAAGAGATCTGGTTATCTGGTAGGCCAAGAAAGTATTTAACAAGCTTGCTGACAGTTCATGAAATCACGTGCCGTATGTGGTGTGGCAGTATTCTGCTGAAAAAACAACCCGAGGGTACTACAAAAGTAACGGTGGTAAAACAGGTCTTAGGGTGTCATCGACGTACCGCTGTGCAGTAATTGTACCTCTAATGACGGCCAAAGGGTTATGGCTATCAAAGTAAATAGCGCCCCAGAGCAAAATGCCTTCTTAAGGGCCGGTGTGGCGTGCAATCGTGAAAGCAGGATCCTTCCTCTGCCATGGCTATCTTCAAACACGTCTTCGATGATCGTCAGGACACAGATGCGGGATTCGTAGTTAAAAACTATACGCCCCCAGTCGGCATCATTCCAACCTGATTGAGCAATGCACCACTGTTATCTGGCTCGGCAGTGTGCAGGCATAGGTGGCATAGGGCGTAACGGTCGGCACAATCTTAGATTTCGCTGTCTCAACCGTCTGTGAATGGTCATGGTGGACAATGATGTTTGGGTTGAACGTCTGATGGTTGATAGAGATAAAGATGCTCTATCACAGCTGATTGGACAATCACTCTGTCCTCACGATTTGTTGTGGCCTTAGGTCGCCCGCTACCATCCTGACGCTGAACCATTTTCCAACCATCCTTAGACTCAAATGACTAGCGATTCTCCGATTTGTCGAACCGACCTCTTTCAATACGACCTCTGTCAAACTCTCACAGTTGCTCGTAATGAGTACGAACCTTGCGGCAAGGCATTAACAGTCAGTTTTAACAATAGTTGAAGAACTGCTTATATACATCTGTTGGATGCGCAGTTTCGATGCGCTGGAGATCAAAATATTCATTCATTGGACATCAAAATGTAATCATTTGCATATGTGGTCAAAACACTCAAGCATACGAAATTTCAAAGCAATCGGATGATAGATTTTTAATGCGTCGATTTTTTTTGTTACATATATACAGTGGGACAAACAATTGAGGATACACCTTACTTTTACTTGATAAATCCAACTTTCAATCGAAATAACACATTAACTAGAAGTGCAAACGCATTTTTATTTTCACAAGTAACAAAAGGGTTAATTTACAGTAAAAATAACGAAAATCAACAAAAAGATATCTAAAATTAAAATTTTCACAAGTATTTGAAATAAACATAGGCAGAATTTTACCTCAAAAAGTTGAGGATACATCAATAAAATTTTTGTATAACTACCGCTAGATTTTTTTCTGATTTCTACTGTAATAGCCTAAGTTTGGCCAATTTTATCTTAAACCTTTTCGGCTTCTACTTTTGTCTTTTGAAGTTGTTTATGTGAATTTAAAGTCGTGATTTTAAATGGAAAATGGGTCTTCGAAGAGAGACCAGTATTGATGTAAGAAAATTTATATTAAAGTTATTTAAGAAAGGAAAATCTTATCGTGAAATAGCTGAAATTGTCGGTAGAAGCCACTCGTGTGTCCAGAAAATCATTGGAAGATTTAAAAGCGATGGATTAATTGAATATAAAAGTGGAAGAGGAAGCAAAAGTATTCTGAGCGATGTAACCAAAAGGAAAATTTTGAAAGATATCAAGATTGATCCTAAACTAAGTGCAGTCAAACTAGCTGCAGAAACTTCTCGAATAATGGGCAGAAGTGTAAGTGCTGAAACTGTGAGAAATGTGATTAGACATGCTGGATATAGCAGTCGAGTAGCTAGAAAGAAACCTTTCACAAGCTTACAAAATCAGAAAAAGCGTTTGGAGTTTGCAAAAACTCATCAATTGAAGACAGATAACTCTTGGAAGAATGTTATATTTAGTGACGAAAGTAAATTCAACATTTTTGGAAGTGATGGCAGTTGCACCGTTTGGAGAAAGCCGAACACCGCTTTGGATCCAAAAAATAAACTTCCTACAGTTAAACATGCTGGTGGCTCAATCATGGTTTGGGGTTGTATGGCTTCAAATGGGGTAGGAAATTTAGTTTTTATAGATGGTATAATGGATCATAAGCTTTATATAGATATACTCAACAACAATCTTAAAGAAAGTGAAAAAAATTGGGTTTAGATGGAAATTTTATTTTCCAGCAAGACAACGACTCCAAACATACGGCACGTAATGTCAAAATGTGGTGTCTTTTTCATTGTAAACAGCAATTGCACACACCACCACAGTCCCCTGACATCTATGTCATAGAAAATTTGTGGGCCACACTCAAAATAGCGGTCCAAAAACACCAAATTAGGAACAAAGCCCATTTAAAGCAAGTGCTACAAGAAGAATGGAATAAAATATCTCCACATACCACCAAAAAATTGGTCGAATCGGTACCAAGACGTTTGGAGGACATTATAAAAGCCAAAAGACATGCAACCAAATATTGCCACTGTCTTTGTATGCGATATGTCACACAGATTTTATTGGTGTATCCTCAATTTTTTGAGGTAAAAATCTGCCTATGTTTATTTCAAATACTTGTGAAATTTTTTATTTTAGATATTTTTTGTTGATTTTCGTTATTTTTACTGTAAATTAACCCTTTTGTTACGTGTGAAAATAAAAACGTGTTTGCACTTCTAGTTAATGTGTTATTTCGATCGAAAGTCGGATTTATCAAGTAAAAGTAAGGTGTATCCTCAATTGTTTGTCCCACTGTATATGAGAGAGAGAGAGAGAGGAGTTAATAGTAGGAATTGAAGAAAGGGGGCATATTTCTTCATATAAGGGGTTTATTTAGATTTATTCAAATGCCTTACTTTCAAATAGTAACATCAAAATTTTGAATATCTGATATTACATTTGAATTCTTCAGATAAAAGTGAATAGAATATATATATATATATATATATATATATATATATATATATATATATATATATATATATATATATATATATAAAATTAAGATTACTATTGATGTAACACAAATTGTGTTATAGGGCCTACTGCAGAATTAGATCTTGGTAAGAATCACGCAGCAAAAAAGGTGCGAGAAATTAAATAAATTTTAAAAGTTTGAGACCGTCTATTAAAATTACTGCTTAAGAAACATAATGAAAGCAAGTGTTGGTTTAAAAAGTTCTTTAAAAATGCCTTTTAAAATCGAAACAGATTTATTAAATAAAATATTCAAAATTATAATGTCTATAATAAATATTACAAAATGTATGGAAATGGAGAATAGCTTATTCTTTACGTCATTGGTACCTTAAAGTAAGTGAGAGAGGTATCTATATACTTATATTTCTTTAAACCGTACTCTCTTCTAGCCAAAAATATAAGATTATGAAAAGGATTGGATTGTCGTAGTGTTGTATTACAGAGAACTTTTTGAAATAGAGAGTCCATTGCAACTATTTACCACGCTCTTCAATGAAAATGGAGCAATTGTGCTAAAATATAGAGATATATAGCATTAATTAATTTTAGAAAATAGAGATCGTAAGAGTGCATAAAACAAATAATTTGTTTCTGTATAATAACCGACAAAAATGCATTGCTATATGACTTAGAAACATATTATAAAATAATTAATATGATTATGAAGACAACATTCGAATGGATGAATCATATTAAAACGACTTTAAAGTTTATGAATAATAAAATATTTAATTTGAAATTTACATATAAATTTCCTTCAAAATTTATTAAAATATTTTAATAATATTTTGCAGATTTAAACTCGGAATTTAAAATTACATGCAAAGTACCTTCACAATGCCGGTCGAATCCGAGTTTCAATAACGCCATCAGCAAACCAGAGACAGTCAAGATTATATAAATATTCGAATGATTGTGAATCAAGCCAAGGATGATATTCTTATTCAGAGGAAAAAAAGAACATTAAAAAAAATAGAAATCTTCAGCTTCAAAAACCTACTAATAAATGAGATTAAACAAAAACACATAATTTCTCTATTTGCACAAAACTATTTTTTAATGTCTTTAATGAGGACAGAAATATTTGGTTACGTCAGATTAAACTCTCTGGTTTGTTAAATAGCACAATTTTGTTTAAAATAGTCTGAAATTGTAATTTTTTTATATAAATCACTCACCTGAAATGGATATTAATTAAAAGTAATTTGGTACAAGCAAATCATATCGTTTCATATTATTCTCAAGTAGCGCTGTCTTTTGCTCAATATTTTACAATAATGCTACAATATTATTCAATATTGAATTATATTATGAAGATTGAATACATTATTTAATATTGTGCAATATACACGTTCAATTAGAGTTAGGCGAAGTTAAAATTATAAAATTTGTCGCTTTATTTTTTTAATAGTTACGATTCTTAACATCATAAAAGCATACACACTTCGATTTTTTTTAGCTTATGTGGCTCTATTCAGGTTTTGTATAAATTTAGGGAAAAAATAAGAAAAAAATAATTTAAAAGGAAAATTAATCTATTAGAATTCAATTAATTATTGTTAATTATTTGTTAATTGAAAATTTAATTAATTGTTATGTCAATTAAATCTTCTAATGAAAGGAAATAGAAGAATGAATTAAAAAGGGAAAAAAGAAAAGGAAAAGTAACTGCAATCAGTTTCAAGAAGATATATAAATATCAAAGACATGATTACATTTATATGCTGACATGTGCATATAATAAAGAGAAAATCTACAATGAATAATGTCTGGGAAAGAAAAATACAAAAGAAATAAATATGATAATATAAAATATGTATGAAAAAGAATAATTTATATAAAAATGAGTTACTCAAGGGGAATTAAGGAGTGTAAAGAATGTAAAATCAAGAATAAAATGTAAAGAATACTAACCCTTTGCACTTCGAAAAATAATTAGATGCAAAATTATTCCCCTAATACAAAGATTTGTTTATTCTTATGAAAAATAAATATACATAATTCTTTTAAGTCGAATTTCTTTGAAAAATTAATCTACATCTCTTAACCATTATGTATGCGTTTTTAACAATTAAATTTGAAAAAATGATAATAAAACTTCAAAATGATGCGCAGTCTTGAATGGTGATTCAGAGGCATCATTGGATTCAGAAGGGTTAAAACATCGCAAGGAACAAATCGATAAAATTATTCAAATCGGTATAATTGCTCATTATTAATTTATTTAATCATGCTCATGTTTTTATAGTAAATTGCTGAGGATTAATTTCTATAAAAGATTTTATAGTGAATATGAAAGCTTTTAAGGCACTACGAAAGAATCAAAGGGCAAGAGGTGGCAAAATGAATGTGATCGCCGACAAAAGAAAGAAGGACATGTTTTGAGACAAACAGGATTGGCTCACTAACCTAAGAGAATAGTTATGATGTCGTGTCCTCTTTTTACCATGGAAAGAGGGGTGCAGTAGCTTCTGAGGGTATGGACCCCTGAGCACCCAAGGACAGAAGTCTCACTTCTATCTCATATGAGGATGAAACACCCACCCACTGCTTGTACAGCCTCTTTTTACGGGGGGGGGGGCACATTCCCACGTCTCACAGAGAGAACACAGAAGAACAACCATGTCCTATCTGGGACTCGAACCCGGGAGTCACAGAACAAGAGGAAGACGCGCTACCTCTGTGAAAGAAAGCCGGCAAGAGATTAGCTATAATTTTATTATTTGGTTGATTCTTTAAACAGAACTACTAATGTTTCCACTGTTCCAATAGATTTGCCATTTTTCTTTTTAAAAATCTTTTAGCCACTGTTTATTATGAAGTGGGGTTTCAATATTTCTACTGAAATAATATCGGTCAGTTTTAACTTTTTCACTATTAAACAAATCATTAAACTTTTTCCCATTCGAATATATTTTTGCCAAAAAGATTGTAGTTTAAACCAAATATAATATTAACCATTTATATGTTTTATTATAAGTACGTATATTATTTAAAATAAATTGCTCATAGATTAAGATATTCTTTCTAAGCCAAGATGCAGATGCGTTATGTAGGCAACACTTCCATTATTGTAATTAAACACTAATGTAAATATATGTTTCTCCCCAATCAACAACTAATTAACACAGAAAGATATTATTAATCAATTTTAAAAGATATTCAAAATCGATAATACAAAATAAAAGTGCTCTAAAATGATCATAATGAGGACTGAAACAGTAGATTAAAAAAGATTTGAAAAGCAAATTAAATTTCTGAAATCTGATATGACTGTTGATAATTTATCATCCTTATTCTTTTATCAATTATATACTTGAAAATTTATTAATAATAAATTCAAAGTGTAAATCGCCTGTCTTCCAATCCCCAGGAAAATAAAAGGAATAAAATAATTACACGTCTGACATTTCACAAACAGGTTTTAATTCTCGGAAAGCTATTACGCCAAATGATATTTGAGAACTTTTCGCTGCGAGGTGTTCCTGTCTTGTGTCATTACATTTGCTGAAAGTTAAAACCTTTTAAGACGCAGGTCCGAGTAAACATTCACTTTTAAATTGATATCCTTTTTCCTGATAAAGATTGAGGAGGACCTTTTGCAAAAGCATCAGTTTAGAAGATGAATCCGTTAACGGGGCGAAAGAAGAAGTTCTTTGAAGTGTTAATGGTGCATTTCATCCAAAAGGTCTCCACTGATAAAAGGATGCGCTTGCTTAAAAATAACAGATTTAACATGAGACTGGAAATGAAACTGTACTTAAGTAGATCCCAAATTGAGAAGGAGGTGCTCGAATTTAATAAAAGTTGTTAAAGTCCATCCAAAGTTATTTCATGTTTAGTTCCAAATTAGGTCGCTTATTAATTTTGATTGTTCAAAATACTTACTTCCTTTCCTCACCCTCCCCTCCCCTATAAATTGGAAAACAGGAAAAATGTAAATTCGTTGATAATTTTAAAAATTTTATACGAGAGTTCTTCTTTTTAAATGAGATTTATAAAAGTTCGCTCACTGATTCGATTATTTTTCATAACTCGCTTATACTAGAACCGTTATTCAAAAAGTGTAATTTTTAACTCTCTCTCTCTCTCTCTCTCTCTCTCTCTCTCTCTCTCTCTCTCTCTCTCTCTCTCTCTCT
>JAOUZG010006964.1:2340364-2359086 GCA_026289955.1 Argiope argentata | reverse complement strand
TGTGTGTGTGTGTGTGTGTGTGTGTGTGTGTGTGTGTGTGTGTGTGGATCGCATACATCTATGGAGTTAATTTCAGAAGAATGAGCATTTTCGGAGTTTGTCCTTCACTTTACTTGATTTTTGTCCCATGAGACACTTTTTCATTCAATTTTACTATGCACATCTGCTGCTTGTTCCTTTTCTGATCATATTATCTTATTGGAATACAAAATTGTATATTTATTCGTATGGTGACATAAAGGGACAAAAAATTGTCATATTAGCAAGAAAAATATTTTATATTATATAATTAAAGATTGACTGCAATTACAAACCAATGTTATTCTCAAAATTTTATTAACAAATTCAATAACAAATAAAGATTAAAATGAAATCTGCCATGCATATTTCAATGCATCGTGTCGGAACATCATTTCTTGCATGGCCAAGCACAACGTGCTCGTTCATGTTAAATTATATTTTTATTCATTATAATTGTTTATTGAATGAGTCACTCTGCAGTTATGGCTCTGCAGTAATCAGTACTGCAAACAATCCAAAAAAACTTGGTCTCACATTTATTGTTTTAAAAAATATCTCATTTCCTGTTTATTTCATGTCATGTAATCACTTGCCCCAAATGACATTTTTCTAGGTTTTATTTGCTATAGTCATTAACTTATTTTTTTAATCAGAGCTTTTTAAAATAGAATGGCAACGGTTTATTAAAAACTGATGTTTTTG
Source organism: Argiope argentata (assembly GCA_026289955.1). Lineage (NCBI taxonomy): Eukaryota > Metazoa > Arthropoda > Arachnida > Araneae > Araneidae > Argiope > Argiope argentata. The sequence goes on along the minus strand of JAOUZG010006964.1, from coordinate 2,358,363 downwards.
AAATGCCCATGCAGATAACAATTTTTTTATTTTTCGTTCACGGATTTTTTATTTCATTTCTTTTACGGATTTTTGTTGACAAAATCCTCCTCCCAAAGCAACATTATGTTCTGACATGATAATAAAACATGTTGTTTGAATCTAAAAAATTATTTTTATTTCGAAAAAAAGTGAATTGCCAAAAAATTAGAACAAAAATTCTTCCCTTTATTCATATAACTTCATGATAAATAAAAAGTATTAAAGTAGTTTATTGTGAATTAGCATTTTTATGGACAATATTGCGTAATATATGTTTCAGCATCCTAAATCCTCATATAAAACGAAGTTACCTTCTAGTTAAATATAAATATTTTTCCTTGCATCTTGACGCATGCGCAAAAGCCAGGAGGGTGTTAGCATCTTGTGATAAACAGTATGTTGTCACATTTTAAAGTAGACACAAACAAAAACATGGTCATTTTTTCACAAAACAAACTAGGGAGAAGGCAAAAAAAGAGTTTTTTCTCAAACTCAGTATCATAAGTTAATTAAGAAAAATATGTAATCGTACATTTTTCAGATAAAGTGCAACTAATGAAATATTAATACACACTTCTTACACAATTAAAAAAATCAGAATTCAAAAATTTTAGACTTGTTTGTATAATAAATATACACAAACATTCTTTAAAATATTGTAATATAACAGTTCAGTGAATGAAGTTTCCACTACCAAAATAAAATTTCTGTGATGCAAATTTGCTTAATAGGTATTCTGTTTTTTTAACTCTCTGCATAATTAAAATAAAGAGATTATCATGATTTAATAGAGTATATTCTTCCAGAATTCATGGACGTATTGGAGAATTCAGGGGAAAATCGCTCATTCTATTGCCGGGAAATCAATACAAATTTAATTACCTAAAATAACTTGATGAATGGGCGAGAAACAAAAAAATGTATTTTGAATTTTTGGGTAAATATCATAAAAATATCATATTGAGTTTTTATCTATCAAAATTTATTATTCAATATTATTGATTTATAATTAGTTATTGCATTAATTAGTTATTGCGTTTAAATACATTTAAAATTCAACTACGGTAGAAGGTTAATATTTTGACAGGTATGGTACAAAATTTGAAAAAAAAACTATATTTGAGACGTTAAATTTATGAATCAAATTTTATCTATCTCGTTATCCTCTTGTAGTTATTTTGATACTTGATCAGCCAGAGTTCTGAATGTATTTTAGTCAAAATTTGATAGAAATATAGAAGTTTTGATATGAAGGTTAAAGATCAAATTTGATATGTCCAGCTAGAATCGTTTTTGAATTATCATATTCGCAGACTGATATAATACCGAAAAATGTGTTTGGGGGGACATAGAGATTAGCTCAAATTTTTTGAGGATTAACCCTTTGCGATCCAACGTCAAATGTGACTAAATCATTCAACAATGGAGCATCACTTTGATGTTTTATTTATTTATTTTTCAAATTTAATTGTTAAAAACGTCTACATTATGGTTAAGAGATGTAGTTTAATTTTTCAAAGAAATTCGACAAAAGAATTATATATATATTTATTTTTCATAGCAATAAACAAATCTTTGTATTAGGGGAATAATTATGCATCTAACTATTTTTCGGACTGCAAGGGGGTTAAAATATTTTCTCAATATTTCATATAATAGAAAGTAATAATGTGATTGAAATTCAATAAGCAAAACTGTGCGGGTTAATAACTATATAAATATTAAAACATATACATGAAAACAAATCTAAAACAAATATGATATCCATAAAGTATTAACGCTTAAGTGATATCTAATAAAACCAACTTAATGAAAATCTGTAATTTTATACACTCAACATATTGGAAAATTCAGCCTGCAGAACAACCGTTTGGCAAATTCGATCCAATAATTAATTTTGTCTCTTTAAAAAGCAAGCCTCTCTCTGATAGTTTCGCCTCAAGCAAAAAACAATTGACATGATATTTATAAATTTTTTATTCATTGATAAAAAGCTCGGCCAATGGAAACTCAACAACAAAATCCATAATTTCGATAGTTTCTAAAGAAATAAAAGTCTGGTGATTATTTTTAAAGAATAAAACGGGATTTAATAGCTGCGGGGGTACAAATCATTTGTTAATTACACACTTGAAGAGAAATATATTTTTACCAATCTTAGGAGACTTATCATTGTCTGAGTATCGATTTTGTAATTTTTTTCCATTACTTTTGCTCAACACAAAGGTAGCAGCGTTTGATTGTTTCTTGATAACACTTTTTTTATTTTAGTAATGTTATTTAATGATTTTCATTATTTTTTGTTAATTATTAAAATTCTTTTATTGGTTTAAAGAAATATATTGAATTTAAGGTTATAAACAGCATTTTGATTTTTGTATAAGATCATGATTCTACAGTTAAAAATAGGTGCAAATAACAAGAAAAACACGTTGATTTAGTGTGTGTGTGTGTGTGTGTGTGTGTGTGTGTGTGTGTGTGTGTGTGATAACGTTTCGTTTATTTTGGAATGGAATCCTAAAACTGAACTATGATCAGATAACAAGGATGACACCTGAGCTGACACTCTTCTCCAAACTTCCACTCCACACCAGCGGGAAGACGATTAGACTCAACGGATTTAACATTCATTAAACCCGCTTATACGACGATTATTCCGTGAAATAAGGTTTAGAACCTCAAACCCTCCAATTCCGAAACCAATACCTAACTACCAGGCTACAAAAAAAAAATTCTTGAATATTCTTGGTTAAAATTTCTAATGCAATCGTCTATCAAAATTATAATAATTCATTTGATGAAAATTAATGTTGTTGTTGTTGTGACTTATGGCACTTGCCTATGGACAAGCCCCCCATTAATACAACAGCAGATTTAAGCCGGAAGGAGCGTATCTTATTTTTGAAGTAGCACCAACTAGTTTCAATAGGACGACTTAGCTACACCCTCACCACATTTGCTTTCACAGCCCCTTTTTACAGAGGGGGGACATTCACTCATCTCAGAGATAGCACACAGAAGAACAACCATGTCCTAACCGGAACTAAAACATCCCAGAACAAAAAAAAGGAAGACACGCTACCTCTTTGCCAGAAAGCCGGCTGAAAAGGAATACAAATTCTAAAAAATTCTTTAATATTTCTAAAGATTGCTGCTACTGAAATCAACATTCAGAATTATAATAATTCGACAAATAGAATTGGTTACAAATTATATATTTTTTCAATAATTTTTATTATTGAAATTAACTATTAATGATAACATTAATTCAATCAGTATTATTTTTTAAATCATTTGTTATTTGATGATGCAATTAAAAAGGGAAATCATATTTTCGAATGCACTGCTTTATAACTTCCAATTCTAAATCTAGTCGAATCTTCATGAAAAATATTAAAATATAAATAAAATTCATAATACAGTTATATTGTTTTAAGTTTTCTGGATAAGTTATATTTTTTTATCTTTCTTTCTTTTTTCGTTCAACATTCTGAAACATATAGATAAGTAGAAATTTTCTTTTTTCGAATTTAATTATAAGTTTAATAATGTAATAATAAAATTTAAAAGAGGAAGTGTTCGGGGTCTAAAAGACTTATAAGAGAAATTATTCATGTCTTTTAAAACTTAATTAGTCAAGAATAAATTCGAAAATAAAATGCTAACTTAAGAAAAATTAAATTCAGTTCTTTTCTTTTTAATGGTATTGTGTGTGTTTGTGTGAGTTTTAAATCATATTAGAGAGAAATACTGGATAGATATTTTTATTCAGTATTTGTTCTATTATTCGAAGAACACAAACTAAAATACAAATAAGAAAAATTCAAAAAACAGGGCTGTTGAAAGTCACTTTTAAATATTTTTTATCTACCCAAATTCATCGCATAAAAAAAACAAATATATTTTAAAATTGTTGTCTTTTGATTTCAGATAGTACTGTAAGGGTAAATTTTCAGAAGAATTATAAAAATTAAATTTGAAATTTGCATTTTTACTCAATTATTATGCCTGAAAACATTTTCCGTTAGAACAAGAATTGATCAAGGATCTAGATGTTTTTCTAAAACCAGTGACATAAATGCAAGTTATTTTTTCAAACTTAATTGTTTTCGATCCGCGATTTAGGTCCAAGAGAAAAGAACTTATAGACCTTTTTTGACAACATTCTTTTTTCAACACGATATTTTTTTCTTTCATGAATTTAGAAAAACATTGACATTATCGATCTGACATCTTTATCGGTTATTTTCTTCTGTTTAACATGGATTTCAATGACTTTCAAAAAATTTCGCCTAAGTTAGAAAAATTAAAAATATTTTTCCAAGATCTTACTTTTTTGTGCTATCTTAATCTAATTTCTTTATAATTGCTTTAATATCTACAACTTTTCTTTTTTAATTTTTCCTCCTAGAATAATAATCCTTTATTAAAAACTAAAAAACTAAATTTTAATTCTCACTCCCTTTTTTCAGTCCTATATCCTATAAATATATTTGTTGGTTTTGGATATCTAACCCAATAACTAAAAGCAATAAGAATACTGTTATTTCAGAAATAGAAAGATCATTAACTGAACTATTATTAGCCTGCTATTTATAAATAAAATCTAGTTATATAATAACTTTTGATGAGGTAAATTATGAAAATTATGTTATAGTACATCTTTCCATTATTTACCTTCTTTATATGAATTTGAAAATAGCAATTAACTATAAAAGATCTAAAATCATAAATACTCTTTCAATATATAATAGATATATCTATAATATTATTTTAATATATAATAGTAATTTAATATAAACGGTTAAGCTTAATTGAGGATTGAATGCTTCCATTTTTTAAATAATAGTCATTTTATTTTAAAACAGATATTAATACGAACTTATAGCATAATGAATTAAATGAAAATATAAAATATATAACTTTTGAAACAACATTAATCTTATTTATTTAATAGATATAAAATATAATTTATCCCCCAATGGATGTTGAACTGTGGTTCTTATAGTTATTCCAAGTTTCAGAATTATAGGTTATTGATGTTTATATTTTATTTTCATGACTTTATTTTATGTTATTATCCCTCTGGTTAGACTGATATTCTTCATAGCATGGGAACATGGAACTTTCATAGCATAGGCTTAAGGGTGTTACTAATATATGGTAAAAGTAAGAATCATTTCATATAACTGTAAACTGATAATATATTTAAATCCGGGTTTTATTTCTTTTGCTTTAAATGTGTGGCATCATAACTGTGAAAAAAAATATTCGTAAAATACAGCGCATAATCCACCAATATTTTTCAATAAGATGCAATTTTGTGATATTTTCTTTATGATATATTTATTAAGTGAAAAATATTATTAAACAATATTCTAAAAGTTTCAATAAAAGAAACAAAATCAAAAACAAAATAATAAACAAATTCAGTAAGATTGTAAAGTATAAAAAATAGTTTAAAACTGCAAGATGAATAATACAGTTAAGCAAAGAAATTCGGGAAACAGACATTGTTCTTAATATAATCTTAGTATAATGTTGTCATAATTTATAAACTTTGACTCCTTTTACTAATGAAGTTAAGAAACAAATTTTCAAATCTTGTTAATGAAGAAATATAATTTTCCGTTGCTTTAATTCCGTAAAAAAATTTAATGCTCGAGAATCTATTAAGTTGTTGATGTTTGAAAAATTCTTGCTTTAATATGTGACCTTCTAACAATTACTTAAAGTTAAAATCTTTTAACACACAGATCTATGTTAGCAGTCACTTATTAAATGATACCCTCCTACTAATAAAGATTGTGGATGTTTTTAAAAACTCAATTTACTGGATGATACAGTTAACAAGATAAAACAAAAAGTTCTTTGAAAAGTTAATGATACGTTTTATGTTAAGATACTTTTTTGTTAAAAGGATGTACTTGATAAAAGAAGAATAACAGATTTTGTATAAAACTAGAACGACTAATACTGAATCAGTAGGAATTGTTTAATTTAGGTTTAAACGTTTAATCAGATATTGTTTTGCATTTAACATCATTGATAATCATTTTTTGTATATCAATCCCAATGAAAGTGGATAAATGAAAATTTATTCACTTAAAAATTAAAAATTATACTTACATAAAAAACCAAAAGTTTTCTGGATTCTCCTTCCAGCTTTAGGTTATCTGAAAAGTTGGCTGGACATTCTATCGAAATTTAGTTATTAATTACCTTAAGTTTGGAAAATTAAAGTTTCCAATATCTTTTAAGATTACAATAGATTTTAAGTTTATAATAAATTTAAAATATAATATACTTGCACATAAAGCAATCTCATCTCACAAACATAATAACATGCTCTCAACATAAAGATAGCACCTTATTTCTTTTTTTAGGATTAAAGAATGAAGACTTAAGAAATTTGGCTTTCTTCATAAGATAATTTTATTTTTAAAATATCCCCAATTTATTTTGCTTCATAATAGAAATTTTTAGTAATCTTTTAGGATTAGAGTTGTATTAAATTAAATAGGTCATTTTCTCTAGTTTCCTAGCGTTATTAATTCTTAATTTAGTACAAAATTCAAATTCTTTTCAGAATGTATTAAAATTGATATCCCAAAGGTATCCTCATAAAAAGAATTTAATTGCATCTCATTTTTGTGTATGAAAAGTATAAATGTGTTTCGAAAAATTGCTACCTTCATTTATGTGTGAAGAATGAGAACACAACTACCCGTCTTAAATAATAAATTTTTTAAAAAAATTTATAATTCTTGTTAAATATTTACATTTTTAATAGCTTTAATGTAACAATCAGCTTTGTATATATATATATATATATATATATATATATATATATATATATATATATATATATATTTTTTTCTAATGTCTGCATTAAAATCATTTATATTTTTCCTAATTTATATTTATTACAATTAAATTGCTATGGGAGATAATATCGTCTAAAATTGTGTATTTTTAATATTTTAATTAAAGATATGTAAGAACATAACATAATTATAATTAATGTTATACAAATCAAAAATGTACGCATTCATTTTATTATGATTTGATTGCTTGATTTATGAATTTTTATGAACTGATTAAGCCGTGTCTCCGAATGAAGATACCACCCTTTGTGGAATTAAATTATTCCAAAGCCTTTTTTAAATAAAATCTATGTTTAAACCATTAGTTTTCTTTTCGTTTATCTCGTTTAAAAATTTAATAATTGACACAATAAATGGTGAAACACGATCGGCTCTGCTTATCAAAGCATTAAATTTTTTACTTGGGATTTTCATAGTTTATACTCTATTAAGAAATTTTTATTTAAAAATCGCAAATAACATCAATAGTTGAATTACTTAAATCATGCAACAGTCTATAAAACGAGAATAATATCTGTTATTAAATTATTTTATTTTGAATCCACTTTATCTGCCTAAATTAAGCAAACTGAACATAGGACAACAACGAGATTTTTAAAAATAATCTTTCTTATAAGACATTAAAGATACTGATAAATGAAAACTAATCTATATGAACTGTAATGGAAACTAATAGTTAGCTTTTGAATTTATTAAAAAGCAGAAACCAAAAAGTATAAAAATTTCATCAATAATTTACTCTTATTGGATATTTGAAAAATCATATGGTAGGCATGCACCTGTCTAACTAAGGATTTTTAATTATTCACAGTACAAACATTTTATCTACACAATTACATATCAGCTAATTTTGAAAAATCCATTACATCTGCGTCTCAAAAGCAGAAGTATTTACTTAAGAATTTTTTTAAATATAAATATACGTGCAATTCAAAAAAAGGGACACAGTGCTGAAAATTACAAATGAAAGACAATCATTCCAATAATTTCGATGGTTTTCTGAGAAATATCCGATGATTATTTTTTATATATTAGAAAAATAATTTTATTGTTAATTATACACTTGAAGTAAGGTTTTTGTTGGTCTTTTCTGGAATTTTGTAATTGTTTGTGTATTGATTTTGCATTTTATTCATTTGTTTAACTCAGAAAAGACCAGATTTTATCATTTATTGCTTTCCAAGAAATCTCAGTTCTAAGAAATGTTATTTAATGATTTTCTTGAAGATATTTTTTCTGATTTAATTGAATATATTTAATTAAGTGTATAGAATTAATTAAATGTGAGTTAATATAAAACTTTTAAAATCCTACATTAAAAATAATTCTACATTTAAAAATAATTTAAGCAAATTTATTTTCCAAATATAAATATGAATATTTTCTTTCCATGCTTTGACAGGAATAATCTGCTATGTGCATTATAATGATAAAGTGAAATTTAATCTTCAGTTGATTTATTTTGAAACTTTCATAATAAGTAAAATTCAATAAAGAAAATTTTGAATTATAAATTTTAGATGTATATACTCATAAATTTCTTTTTATATAGTAAGTTTATCTAGAATAATTACCGACTTTTAATGTCCCAGAAATAAATTTCCTAAAGTAATTTCTATAAAATTGGATTTAAAGAGGAACATTAATATTAGTTTTATATGGTTTTTTAAGCATAAATATTTCTGCCTGGAAAACCATTGATTTAATGAAGCGTATTTTTATTGCATATTTCATGGAAATTAAACAAATTAAAAACCTATTACTTTTTTTATGTTAGAGTTCATTGGAAAAATCCATTTTTGATGGTGAACATACGATTATTTCTAAATCTCTTTTAGATATCGATACCTCAGTAAGATCACATGACCACAATGTGATTATGGCAGAAATTTGTATCGATGAGAGAAGATCATTATAGAGTCTTGTAGTGTAATTTCCAAGCTAATTTCTTTAAAATTGTCTTAATAATTATTCCCAAGGAGTCAAATGAATATGATATAAATATTAAAATATTGTTATGAAACTTCTATTCCTCTAAATCGTAATTTCACTGGGTTCGTTGGTAGTGGATGTACAGTGGAAAAACAATCAGCCGACTTCAATAATGAACTACGACTTTTATAAAACACGAAGACAAATATGTACAGCCGAGATGGACACACAGCAGCACACTTCAACAAACAGCAACCCACTAGCAGTAATAACAACCACAGCACTAAAAACGGTAAGAAAGAATCCAGCAGGAGAAGGGAATCTTCGTAGCTTCACTCTACGTTCCCTCCAAACGTTTGCAATTCTTCACTGTTTTCTCAGTATAGTTGTATCCAACTGCCGGCACTCTATTACACGACTGGTTATTCCTTATACGATTCGCTGCCACTTCTACAATAAACATTAAGAATCCGCACACTTTCTCAATTCAACAATCTGTTGAGCTCAACATAACTCTTGTTCTTCACTGGACAGATTCAGCTTTTTGCTGTTGACTCTTTCTATGATTCGATATGCGACTCGTTTCACGACTGACTTCTGCTTAAGAAAACCGACCTTTTATAATTCCTGGAGGTGGACAGAGAATGTTCTCGAAGAATCAGGCATATCTCAGCTTCTGTCGGCTGAATCACTATGATTCAGAAAGATTCCATCATTATCTATTTTGTCGCCAAATGATCGACAAACTTGGGACACTAATCCGCCATCTGTTCAGCTCTAATAGAGATTATGGTAAAAAAATCATCCCAGATATTGAATTAATAATGCTGCTACACAACATTACAACATACAATTCAACAGATTTGTAAAAACATGCAATGGATAGCTATTTCCTTTCATTTTTTGCAGAAATGAAAGGCTTTATTTGCGTAAGTTTCAATTCCTTTAAATTAATTGTAGCTTAAGAAATAATCGAAAATTAAGAAGGTTACAATTATTTTAGAGGGCTCTGTGTATTATATATGTCTGCATGTACTAGTCCTTTAAGATGTCCAAGATTCATTAGAAATATTGATTGTGTTTAATTTCATTTAAATATTTTATGCATAATTTGAAAATCATAATTTCCTAAAATTGGGAATATTATTGTTTGTAGTTTCTCAATGCATTTGCCATGGAGAAGATCGCTGAAATGGTCAGAGATGTAAGCCTAACTAGCGTATCTTGTTTGTAGTAGTGCCAACTAAGGCCAAGAGTGTGATTTTTGTTATTCATTCGTCGCATTCACTTGCACAGCCCCTTTTTACAGGGGACCTTACAGACAGAGTTCCCACACCTTACAGACAGAACAGAGAACAACCATTCTCGAACCAGCATCCGAACCCGGAACGCCCAGATCCCGAGGAAGATGCGCTACCCTTATGCCAGGATGCCGGCTCAAATTAGTATAGTGTGGTGGAACGAAGATGATTATCATCCTAGAACTTGAAGCAAGAGGACCCATGTTTTCCAGAACATTTTTTAATGATCACATTTCACACAAAACACGAAGCCAAGACAAGACATTAATGGGCGCACACCTTAAATGACAACCGTCTCATCTCACTCACATTACAATCACAATGTACTATGGGATGCGTACGTAATCAGACATCGCCATCTAGTTTTGCACTTTGTCTTTTATAGCAAAGAAATTTTTTTTCCTAGATCCTCATGTTAAATGCGATAGTAAAAAGCAAAATGTTTAATTCTTGGCTTTCAAAAGAAAAGCATAAAATTAAATATTTTATGAAAAAAATAGAACTGCCAAAATTTTATAATGAAAATGAAAACTATAGTTAAAAATTTTGCAAAAAATTATTTTTTTAAACTCTCATAATTCAGAAAATTATTTCACACAGTTCATTTAATATCTTTTAAAAAATAAATTTTAAGATGATAAAAAATTACTTTTCGTTCTAGCTTGCTTAGTCATTAGAAATATCGATACTGTTTAATTTCAATTCAATTAATTCAAGTAAAAATGCCATTCTACTTAAATTTAATTAATTTTTAAAAAAAATTAAATCGCTCCGTTCTGACATTATTATTATGCTAAAACGTATAGTTGCACAAATTTCTACGCATCTCTACCTCAAATGGTCTGCCTTGAAGAGTGCCAACAAATACATTCACATTATCCTTTATTATTAAAAAAAGTTATTGTATTGTTATGTAAATTTATCATTCATAGCCTTAATTTTAGAAGCAAATAACCCCTTTACAGAAATAATTTTCTAAATATATTATCATATTAAAGAAAAGATTCTCACGCTAAACTGTTGTTATTAGTGGCACTTGACTTGGACAACCCTCGCCGAGGCATCAACGAGTTTTAAGCCGAAAGGAGCCATTCTTGTTTTCGAAGCGGCGCCAACTAGGCTGAAGGGTACGACATAGCTACACAAATATCACAATCACTTGCACAGCCCCTTTTTACAGAGAGGTACATTCACACACTTTACGGATAGAACATAGAAGAACAACCATGCTCGAACCGGGACTAGCAGCTCTCAGGGAAGACACGCTATCCCTATGCCAAGACGCCTCCACACTAAACTGTAATGCAATCAACCGAGCTTCTTTCTTGTGATAAACTTTTAGATAAAATCCAGTAAGGCCTTGGGATGTTTATAAAAAAAAAGTGATATAAAAAAAAATTAATCCCTATTTAGGTTAACAAAGAAATTTTTTTAGTTCTTTTTATTATAACTCTTTATATATATATATATATATATATATATATATATATATATATATATATGACAGAATTAAGCAGCATAATGGAAAGCGAAATTATTGACAACTTCCATTCCTCTTTCTAGATATAGTGTTCGAACTAGCAGCCAAGGAATGCGAATCCAACATCATACCTGCTAGACTAGCATGGAATGACAATTACAACTGCTATAAATAATTGATCAAAAAATTATACTAGCGTTGAATTTTTAGCGCCAATTAAGGATTCAGAGCAAATTCTGTGATTTTTCAACGCCAGTGGAGAACGCAATGCAGATTAGAAATTTTTAATTTCCTTTATTATGTTTCATTTTAATGCGAAAGTACTTCAAAATGAGTCCGAAAAATCGATTATTTAACAATGTTTAATTTTAAATGCATCAAATATTATGAAAATAAACAGAAGCGTTTAAAATAATCGGCCGAAAAGATTTTAAGCCTACCTCCATTACTGTGAGGAAAAAAACAAACTGAATTCGTTACTTATTTGGAGGCAGGAAAATGAAAATTTTTGGCGAAAAAGTGAGTTTTTAATTAATAAATAAAAAATAATGAATTAATATTTCAAAATCTGTATTAACATCAAATATTATCCTCTACAAGTTTTAAAAAATTTACTTGAATTTGATTGGTTGAATAAAAAGTATTTTATAAACGATTGAAAGTTTGAACAAGATATATATATATATATAGGGAGTGTGTGAGCTAATAGTAAGAATTGAATAAGGGATTAAACTCGCAATTTCTGGGAATTCGACAAAAGATATAACAATATGACATTTTTTCTATAATAGATAAACTGAATGAACATGCAAGTGATTTCCTTTAAATAATTAAGGGATTTAATTTATGGACTGATTCAGCTGTTTAGAAAATGATACCTATGTATGACGACATTTTAAATAAAGCAATTCGCCCAATAAATTCCAAATTAAATCTGCCAAACTATTCAAATAACTATAAACTCGTTAAGGTTTATAATTCCATAACTAATATTACACGCTGAGTAAGCAATTAATTCTATTACGAACGTTAAAAATCATGCTTAAAATAGTCAATGCGGTTTAAAGCTGTAAATATTTCCGGTCAGAGAATCGTCTTGGCGCCTTAATGCAGAAATTTTTCATTCATCATTTAACTTATTAACAAGCATTCTCTAAATTAAACAATTAGTTTAATTTCCGTAGAATACCAGAACACTCAAAAAATAACTCAAACATTCAACAATTAATGATGCAAACCTAACAAGTCCAGAAAAACATCGTCATCACCACAAAACACTCACGACTTCCCTGAGTAATGTTAATACCCACAATTATGAAATAATTAGTATGATTAATTAATTCTAAAAATGTGTCATATGGTATAGTCTGTTCTTGAGGGAAATTTCGAGAATTGCCGGAGAGATTAGAACGAAGGTCACACACACAAAGACTTTTTCACTTTGGCGCGAGGAAGACGCTAATTTCTTTTCGTCTTTTCGCCATCATCATTAAAAGATCATTAGCAAAATTAATTTGACCCGAAGAAGTTCTTTCACTCATCGAATGATTGCTAGACGACTGAGAAACTTTATTCGTAATGAGATCAGTAGAATAATATTTTGGAAGTTATTTTTTTATTACTATTATTATCTGTGGAACTTGTAAGAATGATTTGAATCTTTTATCTCTCGTTTAAAAAAATGTTCGATGAAAGTTTTGCTTGATGATATTTAACTTGTTTTTTTTTATTTTCTTTTTTATAAAGACTGAATTAAAGTAAAATATTATCGTCTGAAAATACATACTTGTGATTTTGACGGTTATCAAAAATTTTTATTTTCAACGAGCATATAGAAAACCTTGTTACAAGTTCGAGATATTTTAATTTTTTCACTTTTGTGCATATATAAAAATGTAGAAAATATGGTAATTGTCAAAAAATTGGATCTTGAGATTATGACGAATCTCTATTTTGTAATCTTTCATGAGTTCAAAAAACCAATTATTCGAAAATTTCCGTCTATCTGTCTGTTGTGACTCACTTTGAGATGAAATTTCATATACAGTCTTTATACAAAATGTGTATATTTTTATCAAATTTTGAGCAAAATCTGCGTAGAAGTCGGTCAGTTCGGCTTTTCGATACGTTTATACGATCACTACAAAATGAAGAGAACTAGATGAATAAAATATTGGTGCACATGTTTAACATCTATATTGCAGACTCCTATCCAATTTTGAACCGAATTCAATTTTGGCTTGACTGTCTGTCGGTCTATAATTTCATAAACGTATAAACGCTACAACTCAAAAAATGTAATGAGTTAAATTTGTTTTGAGACTTTATGAGGAACTTTAGTATGAGACTTTCTTTTTTCCCAATTTTAAATGTAGGCACATTTGTGCATTCTTTGTAAATTGTGTAACATATTCAAATAATTGGTTTCATCATAAACATTGTGTCTTATCCTTTTTTAAATTAAATTCAGATCTTTAATACTCCGAAGAATCGTATGAAGCTTCATATTGTTTGAATATAAAGGGAGGTTATAATTAAAGTTATTATTTCAAAAGTCGATACTTTTAAAACTACTATTCATAATGAATTGTTATGTTTAGAGCAATCATTAGACATTGGAATTTTGCTTGGCAAAGACAAAAAAATTGTGTCTCTATATGTAGCACTTTCAGGTGAAAATCCAAATTGGATTCGTTAAGTGCATAAATATCGTTAGCGGAAAGGAAACAATAGACCCAGGGGTCTAAATTAGGGGGTTACTAAAATGTTATTAGCGATAAGACGAGAATACATGTTTATAGCTAAAACATGATAACGATCAAACGAACAAAACAAGAGCTTCATGAAACAAACACCTAACTGATGAGTGGTTAAGGAATAAGTGATTCGATATGTTCCGCTACTAATTGGAATCCTCAAAACGGCATGCTCCGAAACAGATCGGAGGGCATCTGAAATAGAATGGAAGTGATATGTGATGATTGCCTTCAAGACTGCTTGATTCTCAATCCACCCGCTGCAAACAACAGGCTTCATGTGCCCCCTAGTCCAGAAATCACAAGGGTTTAAGTCAGGGGATCGTGACGGCCACGTTATTTGAAAATTGGTGAAGGGGTGCGGTTATCCTACCTTCTCCTAAATGAGCCCTTAGCAGCTGCTTCTAAGGAGTACCGATGTTCTGAAGAGCGCCATCTTGCATGAAAATTGTGTGATCCATATACTGAGGCTGCTGAAGTGTCTGCCTAACTCATTATATTCAGATAATTCTTTCATAAGCTAAATCTAAATTAACACTGCCATTGCAAAATTAGACCACTCATCCGAGGACTAAAATAGTTTTAGACTGTAATGTAATTAACTCAAATACCAATGACTTTCTTTTAATTTTTGACAGACGAAATAACTTTGTTCTTCTTCGGTTCTCTTAGTATCCTGATAAATTTTATTATTCAATTTTTCATTCTTTCTCTAATGGCTTTTCAAAATATAGTAAAATAACTTTCTTCAAAAAGATATTTCTTAAAAATTCTGATATTTTTTTTCCTTTAAGAGATGAAATCACTTTGTTCTTTGATTTTCTTAGGTATGATAATAAATTTTCAACAAATATTTTTGATTTTATTATTCAATTTTTCAACTTTTACTCACGGCCTTTCAAAGTATGCCAAAATCTCTGTTCAAAACGATATTTCTTAAAAATTCTGATTTTTTTTTCTTATAAGAGATAAAGATGAAATCACTTTGTTCTTTGATTTTCTTAGGTATCCTAATAAATTTTCACCATTTATTTTCATTTTATAATTCAATTTTTCATCCTTCTTTCGCAGCTTTTCAAAGTATAGCAAAATCTATTTCCTCAAAACGATATTATTTCTTAAAAATTCTGATTTTTTTTCTTTTAACAGATAAAGATGAAATCACTTTGTTCTTTGATTTTCTTAGGTATCCTAATAAATTTTCAACAGTTATTTTTGATTTTATAATTCAATTTTTCATCCTTCTTTCGCAGCTTTTCAAAGTATAGCAAAATCTATTTCCTCAAAACAATATTTCTTAAAAATTCTGTGGCAAAATGTAATTTCCCTTTATTAGTTAAAGAGAAACAAGAAGCTTTGAAATATTACCTTGAAAACAAATTTTTTTATCCCACTAGACCAAAAATATCCTCTTTTCTCCACAAAAAAATAAATTCTACTGGTTGATGGCCGCCGACAAAATATTTTCAATATCTTCGCACGAGATCAATAAAAACGGAAAAAATGAATCAACGTCACCTTTAATATATGTGCTTACACAAAGTAGGTTCCTTCCCATTATTTAACCTTGTCTGTGCCATTTGCATGACCACCGATCCATCAGCTCAGCCACGCACCACGTGATCTGGACAAGAAGCCATTATGCGTCTCGACATGTGTTCCCCTTCATCCATTCGTCAGTTCATGTTGCCATTTCGTTGTGATAAATTGTATTATTCATTATTCAAGGACCCAACGATGTTGCTACGCCATGCGTGTATACCGACACGATATTAAAGTGGGGATCGCCCCCAATAATGGAAACACGGTGGTGGCGATGCATTAATGCACTTGATTATTTAGCCGTGGAAGTGTTTTCCAAAGACCACACTGGAATAAATTGGAGATAATGGAAAGATAAAGTATTGGCATTTGGAGCAATCGGCTGTAATTTAATGTCTGTCTCTCCTGAAACCTTTGTTTCTTTAAGTGGTTTTGTATTTGTATTCTAAAATTAGAGTGTATTTCAGTCTTATGGAAGTATGTTCGTGTAATTTATTTAAAATAGCAGTGATCGCTTTATATCCAAAATAAAATTTATGTTAATGATAGAGACATATTGCCAATTATTTTGACTGCTCCATATTTCAGATTATTCTCTTAAAAATATAAATAGCAATATATATTTTAAAATATATTTGTGATTGGTTAATCTTCTAGGGAATGCACCGCTTAGATCCATGGCCTACTCATCCATTTATTTCAATTTATAATTAATTCTATAATAATTTCTCAAAATAATTTAACTCTTTCTTCATAAATAATTATGCTGTTTTGAAATGTGTCTAGCTAGATATTGTTAATTGGTTTATGATCAAAAATTATATTGAGATCTGGCAAGCTAAATTGAATTATTCTTCTTAGATGGCAGATAATTAAAAATTAGAGCACGATGTGGCAAATTACACATTGTCATGTTTGATTAGATGGTTAATAATTAAAAATTAATTACACTGAAGTAATGTAATACTGAGTAAATTGTAATAAATTAGATAGTTATTAATTGAAAAACTAGCTAAGATGTGACAATCTAGATAGTATTATGTCTATATATATAATGTGTAATAAAATATTGTATTCAGATTCCTTGTCCGTGCTTAATTGACTCAGGCAAAAATTATCTTGAAATGATGTATGCTAGAAAGTATTATGCCTGATTAAACGGTTCATAATTAAAAACTACGGAAAGGTTATAAGCTATACAGTACATATTTAAAATCTGAGTTAATATATGATAAGATAGACAATATATGTCTATATAGGTGGTATATAATAAAAAATTAGATTCAAATTAGATGCCGGCTTATTTAGTTTGGTTAAAAATTATTTTGACGTGAGGTAAGCAAGACAGTTAGCAAACTTAGACGGTTCATAATTAATAACTACATTAATGTGTGATAATCTGGACAGTCCATAGTTAGAAGTTAGGTTAAAATGTGACAAGCAAGACAGTATTATATCTGCTTAGGTGGTAAATAAGAAAAAGATACTATTCTTATACGGGATGCCTTCTTAATTGACTTGAATAAAAATTATTCTTGGGTAAAGTAAAGTAGACAGTTATTCTTGCTTATATGGTTCATATTTAAAAGCAAGCTAGTGTGATATGGTATGATAGACAGAACCTGATTAAAAATCAAGTTAAGACGTGATAAGCTCAGCAGTATTATATCTGCATAAGTATATGTATAATAAGAAATTATGTATATTCAGGGACTCGATGTCTGCTTAGTTAATTTGAATAAAAAATATTTTGTAGTGAGGTAAGCTAAATAGTGTTATGCTTGTTTAAATGGGTTATAATTAAAAACTAAGAAGATGTGTGACCAATAGATATTTAAAATCTCAAAATAGGTATATCAGGTTAGATAGTATTAGCTCTGCTTGAACAAACTGCAGTTAAAAATTATTATCAAGTAGGGAAATATATAATATATACAGGACTGTGAAAGGTTGAAACCATTACCATTTTTAAGGAAATTAATATGAGTATCTACAAAAAATAGATGTTATGTTTTGCCTTGGAATGGTTGATTTGCAGTAATAGTTGAATGATTATTCATTATCGACAATGCTGTCGTGG
>JAOUZG010006964.1:2325534-2340354 GCA_026289955.1 Argiope argentata | reverse complement strand
TTATCGACAATGCTGTCGTGGCGATCTGGTCATTCAAATGGAATGGTAATAGCTGAATGATTATTCATCCATTTTTTAACTATGAATAGCACAACTGTCCTTCTGCGCTACAAACAATGTGTTTAGTTGTAAAGAGTGCGCTAGCTTCCTTATATGAAACATTTATTTTACAAATCAAGTATTTTCCCGTTTTTTTTTACAAATTTCGCAAATGCCCCCCCCCCGAAAAAGCGAAGTATAATCCCAAAAACACCGTAATTCTTTTAAATATGATGTCATTTTTAAAAGAATAACTATGTTTTTGTTATTTATCTTGCAGATAGTTACGGAACCCTTATACTTTTAACTATAAACAAAACTACTGTCTTCGCTCCTACAAAAATTGATCGAGATCACCTTAACTCCCTTAACATTTTCCTGCGCATTTATTTATCAAACCATTAATAACTCCACCCCTTTTCAGCCACATACACCGCAACTATATTCTTTCCAACAGAAATAAAAAAAATCTAAAAACTATCAGAAACAAATACAAGAAAATATTTCAAAAATTTCTCCAACTTTTCCAAGATGTACGAGTCCGTTATAAGCGTGTGCTAAAGGTAAAGAATCTCTTCTTCTTTTTTTTTATCTCATACTATGGTCTCACACTTTCTATTAGCCTCTGGCTTTCTCTGCTTTTGTCAAGTCGAAATACAATGGACCTTTTCCACAATGGCTTTCCATGGCGCCTTCTTTTTCTATTTGGGGAGTTCCTGAGAGATATCCACCAAATTCTACAGCACTTTTTTTCCTTACGTCCAGTACGTCAATAAAAGTAACATAATCCTGGATGAAATGGATGCCAGATAAGGCGGATAAAAAAGTAAGTTTTAGACGCCAAAGGAGAAGAGGGAAAAATGTAATCGCCTCCTGGTGGTGGAATAGATAAGGAAAACTTTTTTATGTATAGGCCTCACTTGAAAGCTCCATAGAGAACGCAATTTTTATCTATAATTATTTTTCATTTTCGATTTTTCCTGTATTTTTCTAAATTCTTAAAGTATTTTTGATAGCAAGAAATAAGTTTTTTTTCGCATATAATGTTCAACATTAAAAGAAATAAAACGAATATCAAAATAATTGAATTTTCATTATTTAAATTTGGAGATTTTATTAATTAATTTGGGATTTGAATGTCTTTTTTTAATGAAGTTCATCAAGTTAAATCTTTATACTTATTTTCATATAGATATATAAAAGCTTCGAAATCTAAGTGTTGTTTTCTCTCATTGTTTATTTTCTTTTATTCTTTTTAACATCAACAAATGTTTGAAATAAGGCTTATTATTATTCGAAGGTAATAATGTTTTCATGCAGTTACATTTTGTCTACATTAATTATATTAGTTTTAATAATATATTTGACCCGTTCTAATAAAATGTCTATTCAAATATCTCATGGGGTGACTGTTAATATCGTGTCGGTCCTCGAATTCGTGCCCGGCGAAGTGCAACAACTCGACGTGTCATGGAGTCCAGAAGTCGTTGGAAGTCCTCTGTAGGAATATTGAGCCATGCTGTCTGTATAGACGTCCACCATTGTGAAAGTGTGGATGGTGCAGGTGTTTGGGCACGAACGGACCTTTCGATGATGTTCCATAAATGCTCGATGGGATTTTTATCGGGCGATCTAAGTGGCCATATCATGCGCTGGAATTATCCAGAATGTTCTTCAAGCCAATCGCGAACAGTTCTGCCCCGGTGACATGGCGCATTGTCATCCATAAAAATCCCATCTTTGTGTGGGTACGTGAAGTCCATGAATGGCTGCAAGTGATCTGAAAGCAGCTGAACCTAACCATTTCCAGTCAATGATCGGTTCAGTTGCACCAGAGGACCGTGTCCATGCCATGTAAAAATAGCCCACACCATTATGCAGCCACCACCAGCTTGAACAGTGTCTTGCTGACAGTTTGGGTCCAAGGCTTCGTGGAGTCTGAGCCACACTCGAACTCTACCATCAGCTCGTAACAACTGAAATCTTGACTCATCTGACCACGCAACGGTTTTCCACTGGTCTAGGGACCAGTCGATCTGCTCACGAGCCCAGAAGAGTCGCTGCAGGCAATGTCGTACTGTCAGTAAAGGCACTCGAGTCGTTCTTCTGCTGTCATAGCCCAAGGAAGACAAATTTCGTCGCACAGTCCTATCGGACACGTCCCTCGTACGTCCCTTATTGATTCCTGCAGTTGTTTGACGAAGTGTTGCGTGTCTATTAACATTGACCATTCTACACAGACGTCGGCGGTCTCGGTCGTTAAGTGCAAGTGGTCGCCCATTGCGCTGTTCATGATGGTATGGAATGCCTGAAATTTCATACTCTCGGCACACTCTTGATACTGTGGATCTCGGAATGTTGAATTCACTAACGATATCCGCAATGGAATGACTCATGCGTCTAGCTCCAACTAACAATTCACGTTCAAAGTCTGTTAATTCTCGTCGTGCCGCCATAAATCACGAAAAACCTGTTCACATGAATAACTTGAACACAAATGAAAGCTCTGAAAAACGAACTGCGCATTTATACTTTTTCGCTGCGATACTACTGCCATCTGTATATTTGCATATTGCTATCCCATGACTTATGTCACTTCAGTATATATATATATATATATATATATATATATACTGAAGATAGATAGATAGATAGATAGATAGATAGATAGAATTCTGAAATTTGCATTCTCACCATATCTGGAAAGAGTTCCATCATCAAACTAGGAACCAAAAAACATTTCTTGAAAACTATTCTTTGTACTTATAAGGTACTTAAAAAGCAAAACTAGATCAGCTAATCCTCCCATCTTTAAATCGCTGGGAAATTTCAAGAAAAGCTTTTTTTAGATTAGCCTTTTTCAAAGCCTAATATTTATAGCTATATTTTTTTTCAATCAAGTCCTTGCTAAATATTTTCCTTTTGTTTCACCTCAGATATTGCATTCGACATAACATTATCGCCTTCGAAAGTAAAAAGTACACATTGTCAAATAAACGTAGAAAAATAATTCGGCAAATACTCTATAATGTCCGAGACCCTTTATAGTGGTCTTTCTTACCAATGGCGTGATAATAATTATTTTTTATCTTCATATGATCTTTTCACACCTTCTATTAGCCTCTGGTTTTTGCATTTGTCAAGAAAAAATACAATGAACCTTTTCCACAATGGCTTTCCATGGACCCTTCTTTTTCTGTTGCAAAGTTTTTCAAAGATATCTCTGAATTCTACAAGATTATTTTCCTTAATAAAAGTAACATAATCCTCAAATGAAATGGATCCTAGATCAGAAGGATAAAGAAATAGGTGTAGATGGTAAAGAAAAAGAGGCAAAAAAGGCAATCGCCCCTGGTGGTCCACTTGATAAGAAACAGTTTTTTTGCGTATATAGACGTCATTTCATGTATCCACTTCATAAAAAAATTCTTTTCTTTAAAGATTTTTCAGTTTTTGCACATATTTCGATGAGCTGTTATCTTTTTTCATTTTCTCAGAGTTAAGGTTTATCAATTTATTTTATTTTTATTTTTTAGTGGTATTCTTGTGCCTAGAATTGAATAAAGTGGTTTTCAAATAACTGATACAGCATTCTTTAAGCTTAGAAATTTTCCCAAAAAATTTCTTATAAAAAGAATATTGGAAAAAATTGTGAACCGAGTTTTTTTTTAAATTAATGTTAGAAGTTATATACAAAGTTATCAAACTTCTCAAAATTTAATATCTATTTTCTATCTACTTTCTTCTCTCTTTTTTTTCTCCTTTTCTGTTGTAAATATTTTCAGAAGTAGAGCTTATTACTTTTTCAACACAAGTTATTTCACCTTCTTGCTTTTTTGAAGATGAAAATATATAGAATTTTCTGGGGTTGAAAGTGTTTGTCAAAAAACTGATATGCAACTTGCAAAGTATTAGACATATAGTCGATGTTAATGTTGCAATGACAAGGCAGCAGATCTTTTTAAAATTTTGAATATATATTTATTATAGTACATAAACATTAAAATAAGCTTTGTTATAACAGAATTTGTATATCATACTTTATTAATGTTTTCATTTAAAAATAAAAGTATAAATAAGAAAAGTTTAAATTTGGATAACAATTTAAACGTTCAAAAAAAATATTCGTGGTTTTAGGACCAGTTGATTACTGGAGTATTTCCGATTTTTCTGTACAAGTAGCACAAATTTCGGACAGTTTCTCCTAATTTTCATTAGAAAAAAAATATCTCTACACCAGAAATAAGTTAAATTATTACCTTAGGCGCGGCTCGGATTTGATATTTTTTAATGATTTTATAGATTAGCTTTATGAGTTCTCACGCATGACTCTTTGAATCATAGATGTGGCTACAACTGATGAGGATGAGGATGACGTGTCCGCTTTACAACGGAAAGAGGGGTGCAGTAGCTTCTGAGGGTATAGGTCCCTGAGCACCCGAAGACAGAAGTCTGACTTCTAGCTCATATGAAAATGATACACCCTTATCCCATTTGCTTGCACAGTCCCTTTTTACAGGGGGAGGGGAGGACTTTCACCCACCTCACAGATAGAACACAAAAGAAAAACCATGCCCTGACCGGGACTCGAACCCGGGATACCCAGATCACGAAGAAAATACGCTACCTCCGTGCCAAGATGCCTGCTGTGCCTACAATTAGACTATAATTATAATATCTATTAGAAAAGAGAAATTAACTCCTTTCAATCCTGAATTTTTAAAATGTGGAATAAAAAAAACGATGGAAATTAGTGATAAGAGTCACCAAGAGAACATCCATATTTCATTTCATCTCATTTTCACCACGGATATTGGTACCAGGAATTCGTAGCAAATCCTACCATCAGGTTTGAAAAGAACTGAAAATTAAGAACTTAAAATACGGAGGTGGCAAATGCCTCAGGGAGGGCCTAAAGGGTTAAAATAATGCTTCAAAAAGAAGAGTACAAAATGGAAAGGAAATATGTTCTTTTGGAAGCGAAACGAGAAAGAAATACTTTTTTTTCTTCTGAATAAGTTTTTGGAAGAAAATAATATAGCATCAAAAATACTAATAAAATAATATAAGAAATCATTATTTTATTATTTAGCAGAGCGAAATTACCATTAATACCAAAGAAGAATATTGAACGAAATAAATATAGTTTATAAATTCTTCAAATGTATTCCATTCGAGAAAATACACCATATTTCTTGACTTGAATAGAGTTGCAAGAAGCGTCTATTTTCATCGTGTTGCTCTATCATAGTAAATTTGTAAGTATTAGAAATATATATTGTTTTCCCACGCCGTTAGTTTCACAGTATGAAAAAAAGTTTTGCAAGCATTTTTATGAGGGTCAGATCGATGACCACCGACATTGATGAGAAACTTAACAACCATTTGTGATTTGGTGTCAAATTTGGGACAATTATTTGAAAAATAAATATAAAATAAGTATTCCGATACATCCATTAAAAGACAAAATCTTTCTAGAATACTATATATCCTGTAATGAAGACTATGTAAGAAGAGGCGCTCATAAGTGTGTTTTCGAATGTTTATCAAGAAACGAGCTATAGGAGATAGGTTTAGTTGTTGTTGTTCTATATTTTTTGTATGTGTGTGAATTTCTACGTGCTGTGTTATAGTCATTTGTTCTCCTTTTTTTCCTAGAAATTTCCAGGAATAAATTATCAGCTTCCATTCTCAATCTTTTGAAATTCTTGCAACAGATTTCCATAACAATATTTAACCGAAATCAAAGCGATGCATTTTTACAGTTGCGAATTTCTATTTTAATTTATACATGATTTACTTACCTTTAATATTTGTAAAGCGTTTTTAAAGTATACGAAGAAGCATTGTGCGAGTTAATCTTTTATCTTTCTCTTTGTACAGCTCTGTCATAATATTTAATGGGCTCAATTAATCATGAAATAAAAATGACATAAATTTCGAATCATCAGAAAGTTTTCAATTATGCCTGTAATATAAAGAATCCTTTTTTTTTCTCTGGCGATCCTCTTTCATAATTACACTCTCTCTCTCTCGTCCTTCTGGTGACGAAATTACATTTTCGGCCACGAGATGGCACTAGCGGTAAGAAGTAAAATTACGACGCCATTAGTTTGGCAGAATGAGTCGCAGGGCTCAATGATTTAATTGCACCACTTCCCCAGATTTAATGTTCCAAACATCCAACTGATAAACAGACTCTCGAATTTTAATTGGTGCACCCTCGTTCGCATTTAATGAAGTAGAACATCGTTTGTTTATGGCCCTGATTTCCCGGAACATTTCCGGAATTCAATTGAGGATAAAATTAAGTTGGACTTGAATGGAACGAAATCAAATGACTAACTTTCGGGGGTATAGTAATTGTTGTCTAGGTGTAGTGCTGCAGCTGATAAGGGAGGGAATTTCTTTATTTGGAATCACAGTTCTCTTAACTAATGTACAATTTCCGATGAGTTGGAAAGTTATTGAGCAGTTTTTGGGGCTGTGTGTGGACATAGTGTCACGCACATTCATTTGGGAATAATGGCAAGATTTGGTCCATTGCAATGTCCGATTGTGCTGCTGGCGATTGAAATATTACCGTTAGCAGCCATTTCAGCTGCGTTGGGAAGTAAGCGAGCAGTTCTGCCAGTTTGGTTAATGTCGTTCAAGTACTTTATGAGCATTTTAAAAGTTATTGAACTGTTCGAGTGATAATTTATTAAAATTTGATAAATATACATAAAAAATTACAATATGTTTTCGATAAATAGATGAATATTTCAAGAAAAAAATTGGATTTTATTTGATAAAAATGTTTAATTTGTTGCTTATGATTTGAAAAATGTGAGTTTCTCTCGTAAATTCTGTAAGCTTTTGTTGTCGTAGTTATTGTTCTTGAAGATTTCCGCCAATATATCCCCCCACCTCCCCAGTTTTATTAGAAGAAATACTTTTCCCCATTTCAAAAATTTACCTGAAAAAGCACAAAAAAATGAGATTATATATTTTTAAAAAAATACTAGACTTAGGTTGAGATTTGGAGAGTAAGTAATTGATATGTTAATAAAGATATTGATTGAAAATAAGTTTTAATGATTAAGTATTAGATTGCAAATTCGAATCTCATTGAACGAAGATTCCCCGATTGTGTATTGGCTGGAGCTCGTTAAATCTGTCTTAGTCGCAAAGTCCTCCATGTTGAGAGTAACACTACTTGGGATACTGGAGAAGAGGTGATCGTTCTCTGTTCCAGATCCAAATTACGATCTGTGGATGTATGAATGAAGTCCGCCCCATGAAAAGGATTGTGGTGTGTGTGTGTGTAGCTAAGTCGTACTCTTGGCCATAGATAGCGCCTCTGAAAAAAGGGAGAAGCTCGATTGGTTTAAATCGCTGACAGTCAGCGAGCTTGAAAAAGGGGCATGAACAACAACAACAGCAACAAGGATTAAGTTTAGTTATATAAACGAATCAGTTAAAAATAACAGTAAGACTTTTTTGGAACTGAAATTTGCTAATACAACTTAGCAAATATTTAATATATACAGATAAAAAAAGTTTTATCAGGGAGGTCTAATTAAAATACCTTGACATAAATTCTATAAAACTGTCGCTTAAAACTTTATTAAATATCCTATTCATCGCGTAAAATAGTACCACCACTCCCTCTCAATAAGGCTGTCTAATAAATATCAGCCATCTCTAAATAATAGGGTTGTGAGAATGTTTCAGGGAATTATCACATGCGAATATTCACAATTCCTTTATAAGCGCTTTGAAAATATTTAATTTGTGTTCAATTTCATGAGGAGAACAGAACCTCTAGTGATGAATAATCAGAGAAATACCTGTAGTGTGCTCAGAGAATAATAGTTGTTACTAAGCTTGCGTTCATTTTTCCATCTAAAATTTGAGAAGCTTTTACATTGGGTTATATTGAAACCTAGATTTAAAATTACGTTTGGGTTGTTCTATTCATATATTAAAGTGCATATTTGCTATATTCATATTTTAAGGTGCATACTTATATATTTATAAATTAATGTGCAAATCATTAGATTTATAAGAGCAATAATATATAGGTGGGAACAAACCATTAAAAAAGAAATTAATACGTCAGTGCGTAAAAATTATGCCATAATTTCAATAGTAGTGTTTCCTTGGTAGCAAATAGATTTTTTTGTAGTCTTCATTCAAAGGGGAAATTGTAGGGAGTTCGTATTTTCCATTCATAGAAAAAAATTCTATATTTTGCAAGAAGCTTCGTTTCATATCTGTCTGTTTTTCTATCTATTTCTTTTCTATATATCTGTATTACTATATAATTAATATCTGTTTTTTAATTCTGTTATAACATTTTTTGTTTTAATGCTTTATGGTTTAGTAATATAAAATATACCAAAAATAACTCGTTTAGTTATGTCAAGTAAAACTATACTGGGGAAATTTATTTAATAATAATTCATTTAGAGTCCCAAGGTGGTTTTATAATAGTTTCTTTTCTTAAGGTTTTTAGGCTAGAAGGTTTAGAGACCATTTCATCCAATATTCTAAGTATATACGACTACAGAGCCAGTAAAATCTGTATGGTACAAATATCCTCTAAACTAGCATACATATTTAAAGACTTTTATTGACATCTGTACTATCCTCACTATCTAATCACGGTTTAAACTACTTCCCTGTGAAACAAATAAAGTACGCCGGAATAGCCTGGTTGGTAGGGCGTTGGACTCGTACCCCTTAGGTTACGAGTTCGAAACTCACCGGCCAAAAGATTCCTCGAGTGTATGGCGATTGGCACTCGATAAATCTGTTCGTGGTCGCAAAGTCCTCCATGTCGAAAGTAATACTGGGAGTACGGAATCAGAGGTGATCGTTCTCTGTTACAGGTCTAATTTACGATCTGACATGAATAAATGAATTTGCATGAATGAAGTCCGCCCCCTAAAAGGGGTTGTGGCGAGTGTGGAGCTACGTCGTACTCTTGGCCCTAGAAGGCGCTACTTGTAAAACAAGAGACGTATATTTCTGGCTTAAAATCGGCTGACGCATCAGCCAGGCTTGTCCATGGCCAGTGCCATAAGTAACAACAACAAATGAAATTCCTGTATCGAAGTATCGTATTTTTAATTTGGTTATCTAAAACTGTATATCTCATTGAACATTATTAGATAAAAAAAACATCGACTAATCTGTAATTATTTCAGGCATTCTATGGGTAGATAATGAACCAGCATTAAAATATACTTTCAAAATACCAAGTGTTATCTAATTAGAGAACAGAGAAAGTACCTAAAAGAAATTAGAAAATATAGAATCAAAGTTACCAGGTGCATTTTGCTTAGCTTTGAAAAATCTGGGATAATTTAATGAAAATAAATTAATGTTCTGATAAGTGTGCTGATGATTCTCATATTCAAGTGCTCGTATAACAAAAACTAATTTGACAAGTTAAATTAATTTGATTCACGATTGATAAAATAAGTATTACTGCAAACTAAAATGGTATTAAGAAGACATTCTATATATAATTGTACTGCTGTTTTCAGAGATATATCCTCTTAGTCTTGAAGTCTCACGTTAGAAACAAGCATACGAGCTATATTTCAAATGATCAAAAAATTAAAATTCTATTTCGAAATTATAATAAATCAAATTCGATATTTCTATACAATATCTCTCTAGTTGTATATGGATTTGATATGCTTAGAGAATGTGGTATTATCATTAAATATTTGCATTTCAAGTTATTGATAAATTAAAGTTTAGATCTATACAAAATTACCCTCTCTCTCTCTCTAGTTGAGCATGGATTAGGTAGCATATAGAATGCAGTATTATCAAAAAAATTACTGATCATCAAACTATTAATCATCATCAATTGAGTTATGTATAAATAAAGTTTTTTTTTTGAAATGTTAGCCGAATTAAATAAGTACCTAATAGAA
The DNA here is from genome assembly GCA_026289955.1 of Argiope argentata. Taxonomy (NCBI): domain Eukaryota; kingdom Metazoa; phylum Arthropoda; class Arachnida; order Araneae; family Araneidae; genus Argiope; species Argiope argentata. The sequence continues at coordinate 2,330,380 of JAOUZG010006964.1, read as the reverse complement.
GATAAATTTGAAAGAGAGAACCAAGTTGTTTACCATAAGTGTGGATGAAAATTTTGAAAAAAAAAAGATGGGGGAAGGGGTTGTTGAATTCTAAATCGTCTTCATAATTTAAACATACGTTAAATCGGAACATCCCTCTCGTAACTCCAGCTAGTGTGATTTAATAAAACCTAACTAGTCATTTAAGAAAATAAAGTGTCATTAACCTTTTAACATCCAATTTGTTTAATCTTCTAATTAGATTATACATTGAATTATTTCTAATTGTAATTTAACGATATTCTTATGTTTTCCTTTTATGTATCATATTGGACAGTTACAATTAATCTAACTATAATATTAAATAAAAAAATTATATGCTAATTTTTCATTCAAAAATCTATAATTACACATTTAACAAATTCATAACAGATTAAAATTAGATTTCAAAATAAAGTTATAATAAAAAGGACTTAAATGCACAATTATTTTATAGGAAATATATTATGTAAATTGCAAATTTTGTTCTAGAGATGACATTGTTTTACGCTTTTGTTTCCGATATACAATTCTCTTTCTCCTCATATTTTTCCAAAATATTACGTAGAAAATACCAAATTAAAATTATTGACCATCCAAATCTACGGAACATCAACATTTTGAATTATCAACCTTTTTTTTCCAAAACCACCAAAATGAAGGACAATTCTTTATTCTTGACTTTTCATCAGCCCCTAAAAATCAAATACTTACAAATCCTAAGTATAATTGAACGATCATTAAACCGGCAACTAAAACAAGAGAACACTTTGAGGCCTTCATAAGGAAACATCAGGACATAAAAAATGCAGGAGAAAAATGATCTTTTAGCAAAGAAAGCTCTTCATAATTATAAGTTAGCATCTTCAGGAAATACTTTTTTTGTCCTCTAAATGGTTACTTCGCGTGTTCTGTTGTCAAAGATGAAGAGAAAATGATGTATAATAAGTTTTCTCTCACTTACTATCATCTCTTTCTTTACCCATCTCCTGACACTAATCTCAAAGAAACTGAGACGGAGCATCAAGAAGAATCAGTTTTATGCATTTAACGTACATGTTGCTTTTTGGTACACGCTACAGTGATTTTTCGTTGTGGTGTAATCGGTAATTAATGTTTTCTATCTAGCAATAAATGCTGTTTTACAATGAGTGTAATAATAATTATTGATATCTGTGACAAGAAATACTTATAATTTTAATTTTTGAAAAGACAGGAAACATGTTTTTTTCAATTTGATATTTTATAGTATCTTTGAAGGTCATAATAATTAATTCATTTCTGGTATGATTTAATCATAGAACATTGGACAAGGAATAAAATAATTTTTATTATTAAAAAAGCGCGTTTCACTGTAAAAAACGTTATTAAAAATTGTATTATTGATTTGAATAAAATTGTAATCCATTGAAGACTATTAAAAATTGCTAAATTTAAATAATAAGGAAAATCGAAACCGGTTACTCAAATTCGAGTTACGTAAGAGCATTATATTTTTATGTCCCTAGATACCAATCCAACAAGAAACATCATGTTCTGACATGTCGCCTATTTTGCAATCCCCAATATTTAGATAAGCGATGTTTTTTACCATTTTAAAATCTATAGAATGTTTTTTAAAAAATTTTCTTGAGGACAGAATGTTTTCGTGAAAAACCAATTTAAACCGGTTTTAAACTACCACGTGACTATCAGATTACTCATGCGTCGTTATTTAGAAATCGATTAGTTTTTTTTCCCCGTCACAAAATCATTCGAACTCCGAAGCTTTTTTGAAAAGCTACAGAAATCAACAATTACATGTATATTTCACGTTCATTTTTATTTTCTTCTCTGTGCCTCGGGTGCCAACTTTTTAAAAGCCTGCCCTTCACAGGCCAGACAGGAGAATCGGGTGCATGACGTACATTTGCGTCAAGTTGTAACTTTTTGTTGGCAATAAGTCGCCAAATGTAATAGCATCCTTTATCATTTTCTAACAACCCTAAATGTGAAAAAGTGATGCCTCAAAAGCGATAAAGCGCCAATTTTCTCCAATTTCCTTTTACAACTTCAAAATCCCCAAACCAAAACAATATTATTTTGTTATTTGAAAATAATATACCATATACGGTATTACTAAATCTAGCTAGATATAATAAGGTATAAGCGCGGCTACTCTTCAAATCATACATTCCAGTTGGGACAAAAAAAATCCTGCAATATTTACACTACCAAAAACTCTTATTATATTTTATTCTTGTAGGTTCACTGCATCTTTTAGAATATTTTCTTTTATTTTCCTCTGATTTACAGGATTCGGGTGCTTCATAACATCCAAATTTCTCTCTTTTCAAAGCTTATAACAATGGCATCCAATATATTTATTTTATAACAAATCTTTTTTTATATCAGTTCAAGCAAAGTAAACAAAAGAAAGTATTGCAAGCGTCAGAAACCCTATTTGAAATAAACCTAATCTGGAACCGAATCTTAGTATCCAAGAATAGAAAAAGAATATTCTTAATTAAAAATAAATATCATGCTGAAATTCTTCTTCAAAAAAAAGCAATTTTTATATATGCCACTTCAAATTCTTTCCTGACTGATGAAAAAGTTTTTACCAATGTTAATTTTAATTTCTTGGCATTAGTAATTAGCCAATTTTTTCAAATATTCCAACTAAAACAGTTTTTTAAAAAGAAAAAAACTTTTTAAGTTACTGAACCAAAACATTTTTTGTGTAATAACAAGATTAATCTTTTAAATCAAAGTTTGATAGCTTGAAAATTCTACTATGAACCTAGAAAATCCTTATTTCTGACACGGACTATTTCATATATCCAAATTCTAAAATTTGCCATACATATGCCAATTGTTGACAGTAAAAGGGTTTATTTTTTATGTGTATATTCTTCATTTTTCGCATTATACATACAGAATAGTTGGATTCATACAATGCTATTGGTTTTGATTAATAAAAATTTATCATTACATTAGCAGCAAGAAGCTTTTTAAAGAATTTTAAAATATCTTTCTACATCTTTAAAAAGCAAAAAAACTCGCATGACTTAAAATGAAGTTACTATTAGTTGATTACAGAAAAATGAACACTAAATTTGAAAAAACAAACTTACTCGCATTTTTTCCTAAGCAATTCATACTGAAATGCAAGCACATGCAACATGCATTGAATTTAAAATTCTTTTTTCTCCTGAGATAAGAAAACGAAAAAAAAATATCGGGATGTCTGTAGTCAGTTTCCAAAGGATTCTCAAATGTAGAAATAAGGAAAATGGAGGTAACTACTTGTAATCCTGTTTTCTGTTATGCCTGTTAAAGTCTTCGATTCAATTCCTTCTGAATTAAACTATAAAAAAAAGAAAAATCATTTATAAAGATAAAAAATGCCTTCTCTTATCAAATCATCTCTCTTCATCAGAAGACATTTTATTTTGCCGTTTTAATACATTCTACCACACGATTAATTTGAATTATTGACAAGTTAAATTTTTTGTATGTAAACAATTTTGAAATAAAAAAAATCATTTTTGCATTAACAAAGATTATCAGAAAGAAAATAAATTGAAATTTTCTTTTGTTACTATTTGTAAGATAGTTCCGCCTTTCTTTCAGAAATAAGTCATCCGAATTAAGTCATTAAGCGAAATTCAGGTCTATTATAGTCAATAAGTTTGTTAATCTCTAAATACTAGGTACCTCAAATAAATTATTCAGCACGTACGATCACCCTGGAAATGGCCCCAGAAATATCCGAAATTAGATTTTCAGTCTACATTATCATTTATACTGTTTATCTGCCTTCATTAAAATAAATCAATTAGTTTCAATGTGCCCAACGGGGTCGACTACTTGGCAGCTTTGAAAATACGAAACCAAGGTAAATTGCGCAATTGAATGAAAAATCCGAAAGTTGTTATCGGATATTACGAATTTCTCCTTGGAAATAACATGATACTTAAATTTCGTGAATTAAAGACGAATAAGTCACATAAAAAAAATTTAAAGTCATATCTTAATTGGATCAACAAAGAAATTTTTTATTTTATTTACTTTTTATTAAATGATTGCATCTAATACAAATAATTTATCAAAAAATTATTGATTTTGTCAAGAATTAAATTTGCATTCTTCACCTTCACGTGAAAAATACAGAAATGGTTGCATTTTCCCGATTGAGCTACTACCTATTGATTTCAAATTTCCTTACAAACTGCTAAAGCTAGATTTAAAGTATTAAAATTAACTTAAGTTAATTAATGAATTAATATTTTAAAAAACTGTATCAAGTGTCAACATCAAATGTCATCCACTACAAGTTTTAAAAAATGTATTTGAGCTTGAATGGATTAATAAAACTCATTTTATCAATGATTGGAAATTAGAGCAAGATATTATATATATATATATATAAAAGTTTTTTTAACTTCCTTTATTCAGTTTTATTTTTAATTGAAAAATATTTCAAACTGAAACAAAAAATCGACTGATTAAAAACGTTTGATTTTAAATACATCAAACAATAAAAAAATAAACAGAATCGTTTAAAATAATAATCTGTCGAAAAAATATTAAGCCAAACCACATTAGCGTGAGAAAAAAAGAAACTGAATTCTTACAAGTCGGGGGAGAAATAAATATTTATTAGGTGGAAAGTTAAGTTAGTTTTTAATCAATAAAAAATTAACCAAAGTAAAGAATTAGTATTTGAAAAAAAGCTGTATTAACATCCAGTGTCATTTACTACAAGTTTAAAAATTGTATTTGAATTTGAGTGGATGAACAAAAAGTATTTTATTAACGTTATATATATATATATATATATATA
>JAOUZG010006964.1:2295187-2324727 GCA_026289955.1 Argiope argentata | reverse complement strand
ACTAATAGTAGGAAATGAAAAATAAACTGAATATTTACATTTTTCATTTTTTTTAAAAAAGATGAATAAGAAACAATGAAGGCTTCTTATGTAGTGAAACAAAGGTTAATTATATTAGTATCCCTTTTGAAAGCAATACTAAAGCTATACTGAAGCGAACAACGTTTTTTTGGTGCCCAAAAGACACCATCGAGTGCAAAGGGTTAATAATCTAATAGAGGTAGCTAAAACATTGTGCTTTCAATTTTAAAATTATTCATATTTTTTACCAGCAGTATTCAGAGTAACTAAGAACGATTGTCATTCTGCTAGATAGGCTCATTTTGAAATACATTTACTCCAATACTTTATTATTTTAATTCGCAAATGTCACACAAATTTCACCTTGAATAATTTAATTAATCGTCCTGATTTTGCAATTTTAAAACCTACATACGAGTTTATTTCTCTCGCAAATGTTTATTTAGCTAACTTTCTGTGTAATCGCAGAGAAGATAATCCTGATAATTATCGAGTCATTCCATTTCAGCTTCATGTCGAAAAATATTGAGAAAATTTCCTGAGAGAATTTATTTCAAACATTGTCATATTTTGATATTATCTAGAAGATGTAAATAGACATCTGATAACAATCATGCAATTTTTAATCAAGCTGTTCTAGCTTTCTATTTCTAAATCTACATTGACAACAACCTCGCTCGTCTTGAAATAGATTCATTTCCTTTAATGAATATTTTTAAACAATGTAAGTAAATCCTTTAAAATGAAAATTTAATTTAAAATATGTCTGGAACCATCTAGGGGGATCAGAGCTATAGAGTAACTCACTCGAGTTTTGAAGAATCTAAATATTTGAGAGTTTCATGTTATTTCCTTCTCTCTGAATATTGATTAATGGGTTGACTATGAACTAATGATAAATTTTCGGATTCACTGGGAAAAATAATTTTCTACGACAAAGAAGGAACTATAATATCAGAAAAACCAGTTTTTTATTATATTTTCTTTCATAAAAAACTATTCACATTTTCAATCATTCAAAAAAATTCATTGATTAATGGATTTCCCAATTATCACACCTACAGTAAATCAAGTAATGAATTGTTTCCGAATTTAATCCCAATATATTCGAGAGAAAAACGCTTATAACATCAGTTTTTTTTTTAATTTTCTATGTACAAAATATCTTTTCGATTTCGGCTTTCCATTTTGGAATAACAATCCGGATCATTCTATTTTACTTTATAAATTATTTTCATTGTACTTGCATTTTGACACTTGAAAATTGCTATCTAATCAAATTCATTTTCAGAAATTCCAGTTCTAACATATGTGTTTGATTATATTCAAAATATATTGTTAATCTGCGAGTCGCTGGATTAGCGGATTACTTTTCTCGTTTGTTATTAATGACCTGTTTTTACGTTGGCTGGTAACATTGTATATGTGAGCTCGCAGTGATTTACTGTTTGCTGTGCTACACGATATCTGTTTTGCCTTCTGTGTTTATTGTGCGTAAGGCTTGCATTTACGCTGTTGGTGAGTGTTGACTGCTGGATTATATTTATCTGAAATTGCTACTCTATCAATTATCCTGTAAATATCTGCAAATAAATTTGTTTGTGCTGTACTCAAGTAAAGTCTGTTCAATCCAAACCCGCTAAGCTTAAAACTTAACAATGTACTATGTATTCTTTCTTAATATCTCTCCGGCTTTATATTAGAATTGCGATAACTATATTCATTAAAGTTATGGGGGTACACGGTGATCAGGTTCGAGACTCTATTCCACCGAAGAAACGTCATGTAAGGGAATCCGTTGAGTGTTAAATCCTTCAGGCCAACCGTCTTTCCGATGGTGTAATGTGGAGAAGGGATACCAGCTCAGATGTCGTCCCGGTCATCTGATCGAGGTTGATATTTACGAGGCCCGTCTCGAAATAGCCATAATGTGGCTTTACAACGGGAAGTTTTTATGAGTAAAAAAACATTAAAGTTAAGTCTATTAATAGCAAAATCTGTATATACCAAGTAATGAGTTAACTTAAACTGAAGACTAGTGGGAAATTCGGAATTACTGTTTTTATCAAGTAAGCGGATGAAAAGGTCATTATTGCAATAATAAGTATACCAGTCTACATCTTTGCAAATACCATTAGTGAAGAATGCTGAGAAATGTTGCAAAAGTGCAATTCTAATCTAAACCATAGGATTTTCTGAGAAAATATTTTTTAAAAAAACAAGAATAAAATCCACAACTGTTTAATTGCTATTTCTACAACTAAGATGTCATTACCAGCCCATATCTTTGTAGGCATTATGGAAAGATACTGAAAATCGTGTCTCCTTTTCTAGATTTATCATACACTTTTCAGATGCTCAAAAAATGCTCCTTGCAAACAATATTTGAATGAATGAGGCATATTAGTTGTCCAGTAATAAGTTATCAAGTGAAAGTCTAGTAATAACTAGAACATGCATTACTGGATGATAAAAAATCTTGAATGTTATATTAAAATTTAAGATTAAACTTAAAAATAATGGTACATTAAAATTAATAAGGAAATATTCAATAGTAAGCATTATTTTACGACGAAAAGAATGAAATCTTGTATTTAGATTTTGGATCCGATATGTCGAAATATTATTTATTACTTTTTCCTCATCTTATATAATTCTCTAAATAACAACATTAATGTTGAAATCTGAAGTTAACATTGTAAGTAGATAGATGGTACAGTGCATAGCTATATTTATTGCGCCTGGATACCACTTTTATTACTTTAACTATCGCCATTCTGAAGAGAAAGTTATTAAGATACAAGACTTTAATAGACGCTCTGTATCACTTAATAAACTCTGACATCCGTACCATATATGTATTTAGTAAACATTTTGAATGACCTAAAAATTATAATAAAAATAAATGTCTGTAAATATTTCCTTTTTATTGAACATTCTAATTTAGAACTCACAAGTTACATTTTTAGGAAATAAATCACTATAATTTAATCTATTAATAAATAAATATGCTCCATTTATTACTTGGATATAAATCATCTAATCTGGTTGTAATTTAATATGTAGTTATAACAATACAAAAAGCTATTCCTTTTTTTTATCATTCTTTAAAAAAAGCAAATAAAAATAATGAGACATTTCTCCAATTTACTTTAACTATCAAATCAAATCAAAGAAAAAAAGTACCTTCAAATTTTATCCTATAATACAATTTCTACATCTGGAAATAATTCTATTAAAGTGAGAAGTACTTTCTGAGGAAATCAAAATCTCAGAAATTTAATCTCAGTAAGAATTATATTTCTGTCTCAAGAATATGTTTGCCTGTTATTTGCATCAATTTATGACGCCAGCTGTAAAACTAGATTTCAATTTTATTCTGATATGCCTTCCACTGCTGCATTAGGATGAAATTTTCCGTATAGTTATTTATATTCTTATAGGAACTTCAGAATTTATCTTATATATAAAATAGAGAAATGCAAATTATATCATGCTGATGATGGAAGTGCTCATCTTTTGTGCTCCCTATAGGAATAAATGGCTATACGAATAATACGAATATAGGCTTTCAGTACAGAATGAATTTGAATTGAAATGGAAACAGATTTGTATTATTTTAGTTCGGATTTAAATTACTATGTTGGAGACTTTATTTTACTTTAATATATCGTGACTTAATATTATTTAATATGTTGATATTCAAAGGACAAAAAAAGTTTTAAAGTTAATAAATCACCAAAATTTAGCTGATGCACAGTGAAAATATTCAAAAGATTATATTAATAAGAAGCATCATATATATAATTCATTTAATAATAAACACTTTCCAAATGAAGCTATAATAGCTATAAATTCTTTCCTTAATAGTTTTATGTAGATGCATAAATAAAAAGATAATATTCTAAAGGCTATTTTTAATTACATCATAAAACGAATTCTTAGAAAAATATTCAATTCGAGTATCAAAGAATCCTCCATTTTTCCCCTTGATTTTCAGAACTCCATCCTCAGAGAGGAAGTATCTTTTGTTTCAGCCGATGCTTAAAAGATGTTTAAAAACCAAATGGAAATTTTATACTTGCATTCTTTTAGGGCTATATTTAGATGATTCTTAAGAAACGAAAAAGTGAATTCATAAAAGAAGCTCAAAAGCGGTTCCTATAAAGAAATGACGGAAATACGAGTTAAGATATTTTGATTATGGCTAAATTTATCTTTTAATTCAGTTTAAACTTTTCTTCCAGGAATTTGCCTTTTTATGACGAAAAAATATGTATTTTTAGTTTTGAGTAGTTGTAAAAGTCTATTTTTTTATTTCTTTTGAGATTAAAAGCAAAACGAGCCTGTTGGAACAAATTTTGAAAGGATTTAAGTAAGCAATTCTATATAAAATAAGCGAAGAGTAAGTAAAGCAAAACTCAAAAATCGTTTAAGTTAAATGAATGAAATTTAGTATGCTGTTTTTCTATCAAATTTCGAAATAACTACTAAATTTGAATAAAATTCATAAGAAGAAAATCTGTCTGTCCGTATACTAAAAAGGCATAGAGCTAGATAGATGAAATTAGGCACTTAAGTTAATCATTTAAAATGTAAATCCATTTCAAATTTGAAAGAAAAAAATCCTTCAAATATTTGACAATCCGTTAGTCTCGCAAGTATAACACTTAACACCACACCACACCTCCATTTCTAGGGCTCAAATGACCCCTTTCAGGTTTAGTATAGACGTAAGTGGGCTTTATTAAAAACCAATCAATAAATAAACAATGAAAGTGAAAAAAACGTAACGAAATGGGAATAGAAAAGGAAATTTGCTGTTGTTTGCTAAATGTTATCTGCTGACTAAAATTATGGTTCTGGCCAAATTTTGGTTGTCTGAAAAAAAATGCATCCATATTACCTATTTAATTTTACAGCACTATCTGTATTTCTAACCACGTATCAGCGATGAATTGATTTTAAAAAGTCGCGAAGCATTGGACGATAAATTTGGTAATACAATAAAATTAGGAAACCTATGCCACATGAAAAGTAAGAATTAATATGAATTTTAGATAATGTGAATTAAGAAAGCTGGAAGAATAAAAAAGGAAATGTATTATTATGAGAACTTTTTAAACAGTAGAATAATTAGTATGATGAAGTGATTCTTGTTTTCTCTTTACCACTTTGATTGCGATGAAAAAGATTAAATAAAAATGGAAAAAACAAGCATCGTGAGATTAAATCACAATATAGACCTATTATTCGAAAACAAACTTCACCAAACTAAAAAAAAAATCTTAGTTTTCATAATATCTTGATTTTGAAGCAATTTGGAGAAATATTTATATTTCATTATTATCTTTATATTTATGAAATAAATTACATAAAGAAAATCGGTTGTGATAAAGCGAAATTCCTTAGGTATTATTACAAACCTGTAATTTTGCTTCCAAGCACGAATAGTGTCATCGTAGGAAAAGCCGTTTTACAATCAGCCTGTTAAGTGCTGAGCGGGTGAGCGTTAGTGATGTCAGGCCTTGGCGACAACTTGGCGATGAATTTGGCAACAAAATGAATAATACCGGAAACATCCGGAATTTTAAAGATCCGTCTGATTGAAGCCGAGATGCGTCTTGATTGACCTAGAAGTTTCTTGGCACGCCTCCCGGACGCTACAAACGGATGACAGACTCAGGATGTGTGTGTGCGTGAAGTGAATAGAGTCGGAAGCGGATTTGGAGTCGAAAACTAGTAACGTGTTTTTAAGAGAATAGTGAATAAACGGCGGAGTGCCAGCGTTGTACGGAGCTTAAGAACGAACTGAAATGCTGTGTGCCGAGTCCTATTGTCTACTGTGAAAGCAGTTTTCGAGTCGTGCGTGGAGTAGCCAGTGGTGTGGTGGAAAGCTAATGCGAGAAAACAGTGGGAACCTCAGGCGTTTGAAGAGGCATTTGTGTAACCCTCTCATGATCCCCTCTCCAGCTGGACTGACTGCTTTGTGTGCTGCGGTCGATTACTACTAGTGGTCTAATGTCTGCTCTAGCGTGCTGCCCTGTGATTGTTTCGGCTGTACATATCGGTCCTCAGTGTATTTGTCATCTTTGTGTTAGGGTTTTTTGTCACCTTTGTGTAAATAAATGTTGTTGTTGTTGTTGTTTCAATTGGAGCTCTTGACACCATACGTCCATTACAAAAATTAACCAGCTGGAAGAAGAGTATTCGTAACAGTATTTATAATATCAAATAGAAAGACCAATGGCGCATGATAACGTAGTAAGAGCTGAATAAATTGAAACTAGTAATTAAAGTGGATTCCTACTTAGGTCAACAAAGTAAAATTTTATTTAAGTTTTATTTTATTAAATAATTGCAATTGATAATAATGAATAAAATATATTGATTTTCGTAAGGATTGAACTCGCATTTTTCCCCTTCACGGCAAAAATAGGTAAATCCTCACATTTTATTGATAGAACTACTTCCTGTTGATTTCAATTTCTATTACAGAATGCTAAAACTCTACTTAAAGTATAGAAAATTAGTAAAATTTTATTAATTTATTAATATTTGAAAAAACTATATTAACATCAAGTGACATCCACTACAAGTTTTAAAAAATGTATTTGAACTTGAGTGAATGAATAAAAAGTATTTTATTAAAGATTTGCTATATATAGGAATAGTGTGAACTAACTGTAAGAATTACAAAAATGAAAAGTAGAAACGTAAATCTTTATTCACTTACTTGATACAAAAAGCAGTAATTTGGTTCTAATTACATATCACGTGTTATTATCAAAGGGAAAGCATTATATAATCAATTATATTTACGATTTATTAATTATATTTACAGTTATTTAAATTAAAGCAAAAATTCTGCTTCAAAATTCGACACAAAAGAATAAAGGAACTACCTTCTTTCTTCCCTTTAAATTAGGCAATTCAAAACCTTCTTCTAATAAAGAAAATGTTTTAATTTATTTTCAGCAATGAAAGACATTTTATAAATTCCAATTTAAAACATTTTTAGAAGTATTAAAATTAGAAAAGAGATTCGATAACGTTCAAATTGGTTTGATGGAGCATGAAATTTTCTTAATTTAAAATGATGCAGAATTTATTTTTATCCCAAAATGTATTTCATCAGAGAATTTAAAATTCCACTTTTTAATTCATTATAAGTGCTTTCATTCTCACGTTTCAAACTATATAAGTGTCAATTTATAGACTGTTCTATTCTATAATTCGATAATTCAATAATCTACTTTGTTAATCTCCAAGTTACACACTCAGGAATGCAAATTCTATAGTATTAGAAATAAGCTGCCTTTGAAGACTAACCATTACCCAATAATTTGGTTGTGTTCAATTTCATTTAAATTTATTAAAGTTTGAATTTCTGGATGTTCTGAATTTTTAAGCATCCAATTATGAGAAGAGTTATAACTGTTATTAATGATATCGCATATGTTCCGAATTGAACTCCGTCTCACTATACAGGAGCACCTTAACATACTGAATTGAATTTATTCTCACGGCATAAAAGTATTACAAAGTCTTAAGTGTAATCCATTTCAAATTGAGTGTTTTATTTTGTAGCAATGCAATTTCACATTCTTAGTTATTCGTGAAAATTATGAGTTCTCTGAAACGACAGAAAAGACCCTAGATTAAATATCTGACGAGACAACGAAAATGGTTTTATTTTCATTTTAACAATGAAATCAATTGTTTAAAAAATTGTGAAAAAAATTCTATACGATTGATCACATTCAGAAAAATCTTACATGATAACTTAACTGATATCGTTAAAATAGCAATTCAGTAGTTTTAGAATTGTAAAAATTAATTTCATGCATTAATATTTTCCGAAATTACTGCATAAAAACATGACCCTCGATTTTCATTTTTAAAATTCTAATTTAAAAGTAAATATTGAGTTTTTTTACTTTTAAAATTCTAATTTAAAAATAAGTATTGAGTTTTTATTTCAAAAATTCTAATTTAAAAAGGAATGTCAAATTTTTATTTTTGAAATTCTAATTTAAAAATAAATATCGAACTTTTATTTTTAAAATTCTAATTTAAAAATTAAAATTAGTTAATCTTTAAAAAATATAAAAAATTCCGTCTTGTCAAATTTTAATAAATTAAAAAAAGAGAAAAAAACCGTTCTTCCGAGCTATCATTTTTTTCTTTTTAAAAGTATATTTTTGCTGCATTCATTATTTATAGGTCAAATAGTGAAATCTGTAAATGACACATAACTCTGCATCATTTTCCTTATTATTAATAGTTAGATATATTTTTTAAAATACAGATAATTTATAATGCTTTGATACGATTTCTTCCTTCCTTTTGAGATAATCTCATTTTCAGCGGCAAAAATAAAGCTTATTTAATTATATTTTAGCTATTACAAAAATGTCAATAGTTTTATAAAAAGAAAACGAAATTCCTATCAACTATATTGAAAGTGGCTAAAACAATTACGTTTCCCTTTTAATCATAAGATGATAAAATTTTAATATATTATCCCAAAAGACGTAATTCGATTATTCTTACAACAAAACACTGACTTAACTTAATCAAAATCTATTGGACTCGACGTTTGGAGAAAATTATTCACATCAAAATTATCAAGACATCTTTTTCAAATTTCAACACCAGCAATTTTCTATGCATATTTGCACAATTCATAAAAAATCTAAAATTAAAATTGAAATAACACATCTTATTTGCATCTTGTTATGTTTGGCGAGTAACTAATTCATAGAGCAATTGATTGTATTTAATTCCATTTAAATTTCTATTATATGATTCGTTTCTGTAATTCTCTCAATAAAGTACGCATAAGCATCAAACTGATATTACTTTTTTACTAATAACCTTATACATGTTCGTCTTATTGGGTCTATGAACCTTCTCGATCAAATCAAATTTCCACTAAATGCAATACTATTAAAAACACAATGTAATACATGTCTTATTATACAACACAAATAATCAGCAGAACTATTTTATTCCCTATCTTTAAACAGTGACAAGAAAACCCTTGATTAAATATTTGGTGAAATAATGAGAATTCTTTGAGTTCTATTACATTAGTAAAATTTATTCTGAAAATTTGTTCAAAAAAATACCTCCGATAAGTTTTCAAAATTTTGGAAAAATTGCACGATTATAAAATAATTATTATTATACAAATAACGGGTGTCCAAAAAGTTCCCGTACTCCAAATTTAAAAAATCATTTTCCATGATTTTTTTTCAAGTATATTAAATTTTTCCATACAAGTAATGAAACCATGGACATGCTTGAAGCTTTTCTCGGCGATCGACTTATGTCAAAAAATCTTTGGCCACCTCGATCCCCTGATCTGACCATCCCGGACTTTTTTTCTGTGATGATAATTAAAGGACAAAGTTTATGAAGGTGATCCTCAAACAATAGATGATTTGAAAATCGCATTTACCCAAAATATACAAGAAATCATTCCTAGCATGTTAAAACGCGTTTCGAAAAACATGTGCAAACGAGTTCAGCTTTGTCTCCAAGAAAGGACTGGACATTTTGAACATTTATTATAAATGTAAGTTTAGTATTTTTTTCTTAATCATGTTAATAGTGCTTTTTATCATTGGCATAAAAATAATTCATTTTAAACCTATTGTTTTTGTAAAATAAATTCATAAATCATCAGTACGGGAACTTTTTGGACAACCTGTAGCTCAAATTTAAAAAAATTATAATAGTCAGTTTCAATCAATAATATTTTTGATAGTTATTGAGGGAAAAACCCCAAAAATCTTGTATAATTTTTAATGTTAAAATTCCATTTCTAAAAATTTTAAAGTAATTGCATCGATGTGAATATTTTCACTCCCCAAAAATATTTCTGTCAAATTTTATATATCTAAGCTAAATGTTTCTCCCACAAATAGCAAATAAAAACACGTATATATTTTCCTTCATTATTTGTAGATATATTTTGTACTAAAAATTGGGAGACCCATTAACAAACACGCCGTGGTTATTCAATTGCACATTAACACCATTTTTTCCCCTCTCCCGAAACTCAAAGGGAAATGTCTTCGCTCTTCTCGTTGTAGCTAAACCATTCCTTTCATAAACACTTTCATTCAGCCTAAGTCATCCCCTGGAACTGAAAATAGAATTCTAGATTTTCTGAGACCGTCCCAAGGATGCTAAGAATTAAAGAATAATTTATCCCAAATTTTGCATTACTCGGAGATTAGAAAACTTCATGTCTCTCATGGTCTAGATGCTACTTAATGTGCTGACCATCAACTAATGGCCTGTTTCAGGATTCATTGAGAAAAGTAATTGTCCTTGAGGACAAAAGACATTATAGCATTAGAAGCACCAGACTTTAATTTGTTTTAGGATGTCTTTTTGGTTAGAAGAATACGAATGTCTCTTTAACATTTCCGATCAGAAGATGGATATTTTATAGAGAATTGCAACTGAAAACACAAGAAGTAAACTACTTTACTTAGTTTATATCCCAAATTACATATTAATTCCATAATCAGGATTCTTAATATTTTAACATGTAAAATATGTAAACATTAAAAAGCATGTTAACAATTTACAAATAGTTTACTCGTAATGATTAAACAGAAACACTTATTCTATATTCAGGAAATACAGTTTAATAATTTTTATTTCGTTATATTTAATCCTTATACTATAATTAAATAAGGCAATTTTTTTCTAGTTTCTGAATTCTGAATTATTATTATTTTAATTTGATATAAGATGTAGCATAATATTTCATTCTTTAAAAAGTTAGTACAGGAAGTAGCATACAAATTTCTTGTTTTAAAACTTTAGTGAAGTTTAAAAATTTGAGTACAATCTTACCACTTTCTAATTAAAAGTATTATTGTATGGAAGGTATGGCGAACATTTATGGATCAACTTGCCGTTTAAGGAATTATAGACGTGCCGTCAAATAATTTTGACTTGTGATTATTAGAAAAATAATATTAACAATTCAAAACTATTTATTTCCTACGTAAAAAAAGATTTAGCACTGTATAGTAGTAAATAGTTCAGTTATACGTATAATTCAAATAAAAGTAAGGTTAGTGTGCCTTTTGTTATAACATATTAGGTGACAAATATTAGAATTGTAATTTTACTTTTAGCAAAATGCATATTCAATGGTAGCAATTATAGAATGTGAATGTCAGATCATTTAATACTCATGGCAGATGAATTTTGGCAACTTCATCTGCCAAAAGGTTTCTAAGCGAGTTTTCATTATTATTCATCTCTAAAAAGTGTGACTCACAGGCCTTGGTAAATGAAAAAAATGGTTAACGGATATTGCTTGTAAATATTTCTATTTCAATCAATTCCACCTTTTCCCTTGTTTCAATGGATTTTTGAATCCATATTGAACTGGAAGGAAAGTCAACCATTTATATTTCAAATTTTTCAGTTTCCAACCAAACAAATTTAGACAAATTTTGTTTATTAAATAAAGTCACGTGCAAATCGAAAAAAGCAATCCATTTTGATCAGTGGCCTGCCCAAAATATTGTGTCGTGTACCATTGGTTTGCAATCCTTGGTACAGGATATAACGTATTTTTCTTGTTTAAAATATTGATATAGGATGTAGGACATTAATTTCTTATTTAAATTTTATTATAGAATGTATCATATTAATTACGTAATTAGAAAATTACTTATAAAGAACAGAGTAGTACCATATTGTTTAATGAACTTTTTTGTTTACAATTTTATTACGGCTATTTTTTATAAAATATAATTAGCGAATTAGAGGATTCTATAGAAAAGTGACTGTCCTAATTTTAAAGTAGTATAAGTATTAATTCAAACAACAACAAAAATGTTAACTCTTCACTTGTTTTAACCCTTTGATTAATAACGGAACATATAGGTCCCACTTACATTTTAAGTATGTAACATATTTTAAATTCTTTCTCTATATACGCACTTAATCAAAGTAATTTTTTGAAATATAAGCATACGACCCGTTTTACCACCTTTCGCCAATTTTACGTCATTAAAAGTTGAGACGTAGAAAAATGTGTGGCAATTGAAGGTCAAGGACCGCACCTGCGACGCTAGATTCCGTAGCCGCTTAACATAATCTCTAGACAAAAAAGATCACTTGTCTCTAGAGGTTGTTAACTGGTTTATGAAACTATTATCCCAAAGCTCCTCCGCCAGTGAGTCGGTGGAGAAACGAGCGATATTATTGCGCCAAGCGTTATGGCGAGCATGTAAAAATTGTAGTTATTTGGTGATGTTGACGTCAAGGGAGTCTGACGATTTTTTTTAGTGAGGGTAGATGACATCGACAGTTGAAAGAAGTTGCGTAATCAAAGAGATTGAGGTCCTATCATCCTACTTAAGAATTTAGTTCCATACAAATTATGCAGTGGACCAGGACTTTGCATTTTCAAGTCCATCACTAGCAAAAAATTCAGATTCAAGCAACTATTTTTAAGTTTATACTATACAGCATCAATACAGATAATTATGTTCACACTATATTGGATAGAGAGCAAATTATTTGTTTTTGAAATCTTTTAAACAACTTGGAAAGCAGCCCATATATAAAATCAAGTCCGGGTCACCAATATGGCAATTGAAAGTCAAGGAGACTGGCTTCCGTAATCATGTAACATAACCTCTAGATAAAAATGATCACCCATGAGTAGAGGTTGTTGACTGGTTTATGAAGCTGGTGCCACAGTTGCCACAAACGAAATTGCCACACAGGTGCTACAAACGAAAAATTCCACATTTCTGGAATTTTTCGTTTTTCTTTCCCCTTTATTTCCTTCCAATTACTTTTTTGTCCATATTTTTTTCTACGCCTTTGTGACACCCATATCGTTTCTAATCAAGCTAATCAAGATATTGATTGCTTATAAGTTAAGCTTATAGTTTATAGTTTAAGTATAGCTTATAGTTTAAGTAGAAAGAATAATTTCATATATTATAATCAAATGGGATCAAGAATATCACCTTTGTTGATCACAAAATGTTATTAAAGAAATTCAATAGCAAACAAAAAATATTTCAACATAAAACGTTTTTATTTTGTAAAAAAAATTAATTAAGAAATTTTAAGAACAGAAATCTTAAATCTTACAGTGATTAAAATTTGTTCCAAATTATTGTTATGAATTTTATGTAAATTGGATGTAAATATTGTAAATAATTTTGAATTGTTATGTAAATATTGTAAATATTTGTAAATAGTTTAATTGTATAAAATTAATTGTAATGGAATCTCGCTTCAGTGAGAATAGTTCGTTTTAAGGGGGTTTAAAATTGAAGATCACCATATTTAACTAATTTGTTGATGTAGGTGTGTTGCCTATGTAATGAGGTCACTAACGGTTTTTACTACACGCTAAAATGTGTAGTAGAAGTTAAAAAATAAAGATTTGTTCTTAAAGAATATTGGAGAAAGTTCTCTAGTTGTCAGGAACGAGAACGCCCTTTCTGAGTGACCCTCTCACTTTATTGGGACGCTAATCAGAAGGTGTGGCTTAAGGAGGATAGTTAGTAGATTTCGGCGGACAAGCTACGTTGGTTGTGTGAGCTTGAGAGAGCTTCTTTTCTCTGTGACTTTCTAAAGCTTTGCTGTTAACCGAGATTAACGAATTAAATAGAGTTAAATCGCTATAATTTTGTAGCTTGTGTTGCGAATATTTAATACGCGTTTTCATAGACAATAAAGACTATTTTCGCATCGTTCCTGTGAGAGAATAATTTTTCATAACAGTATTTTAGTGTACATTTTTATCTTTTGCCAACAATATTAACAATTATCCGTGATTTTATTTATTTTATGTTGTCAGTGTTTTGATTTTATAGACATTTTTTTTATATCTCGATGCTTTGTGGTTTTACTAGATAAAATATACAAGTATTTCATCTATATTAATAAAAATGGATTTCGAAATGCGTTGCTAAGTGCAAAACTAGAGAACGGCTCAACCGATTCGGCTAAATTTGTTAAATATTTTCGTAAATACACGAGGATGGTCCTTATGGAGAGAAAAAAGGAAAAAATACTGCGAGAAAAATGGTTAAAACGACACTTTTCTTACTTTCCCGCCAAAAATCTTCATTTCCTTCCCCACACACCAACTGAGTAAGATAGCAGGAAGTAATGAATTAAGATTTGTTTAGAAAGATATTCGAGAAATCAGTTGGTTTTCATTTATAGATAACGGGATATTTAAAAAAGAAAGAAAATAGTTACTTTTATTATTAGTCTGTATGGATATTTAATCTATGCCTGCTCAAAATAAAGTCTGGGCAGAGAAGGAAAAAAAGAATAATAAAGTGTAAAAAGGGTTTGTAGAAAGAAAAGTAGTGAAGAAAAAAGGATAGAAAAAGAAAAGAAAAAAAGGAAGGTTGTGTGTGTGTGAGCCACCATTATTTCTTCTGTGAGCGGCATTTTCCAAGATGTTTTTGAACTTTCGCTTCTCTTGAAAACCAATTGTGTCTTTATTTGTTTAGTGTGTTTACATTTATGAAAATTTGAATCTCATTATTCTATAAAAACGTAGAATTTTAGACTATTCCCTCCACCATTTAAGTAAAATATCAATTCCGGGACAATCATTGCTCGGATAGGAAGAAAAAGATGAGTAGTACAATGAACAGAATATCTGAAGAAAATAATACTATAAATGAATTATATGATTATCAAAATTTGTTGGTTTAAAAATATTTTGGTGAAAAACCTGTTATGAGCACAGCTACATAAAATATTATGTGAAAATTTTAGCGAGCATTAATACTGGCGAACCGACTGTTCGCCAAAGGCGGTTAGTCAAGTAATAAAGATTGATCTGATAGTTTAATTACAATGCATCAAATTTATAATTATACAGTGCATATAATAATACAGTGCAAAGTAATTTATAACTTTAATACCAAGATATCACAGTTATATATACAGAGATATCTTCTGAAACAATTTGGAAACAAAAGCTGTTAAAAAACATTTCACCAAATTACTTTTTCACTCGCCATGAAAAGAAGTCGCAGGAAACTAGCACCTACTTTTGGAATAAATTCAGTGAAAACGAGAAGCAAAAGGGAAAAAAGAATCTCAAAGAAACAAAATGAGAATTTAATCTCAGTGAGAATGGTATTTCTCTCTCCATGAAGAATGAATTTGACTGCAATTTGCATCAGAGAATGATGGACGCTGCAAAACTAGATGGAAATTTTGCTTTGATATGTCTTTCAATGCTGTATTAAAGCGAATGTTTTATAAATGTGTTCGAATTCTTAAGGGAATCTGTGCATTAATGGCTTATAAAAGAGGTACGAATACAATTTATGTTATGCTGTTGTGGGTATGTTTATGTATTTAGTTCACAAAATAAACTTTCGTTATGTGATTTTATGAATAAAGCTATTATGGTTATGTAGGGAAAAGATTTGAATTTTAGAGAGATTATCGTCAGACTCATTTTACTTTAATAATTCAGAATCTCTGTTGAGATTAAAAACAAGGAAACATATTCGAACAAGCCAGTGAAAAAAAGAAGTGTTATTTCTGTTAGTGGAGGAATACTATTTTAAAGTTCTTAAATCTTTCTTTGCTTTAAAAAGAATTTTCTTTCGGGTTCTTTAGAAAATGCAATTTTAGGGGGTAAGTGCATTAATAAATATTTAATATTTTTCTTTAAAAATATATAAATGTTTCCTTTGTAAATATTTTTAATGATCTTGATGAACTAGAAAAATGTTTGTATCGTTTATAAGAATTTAGATAGGATAGTAATATAGACAAGTAATATAAAAAAATAATCAAATCCTACTTAGGTCAAAAAAGAAAAATTTTATTTTAGTTACTTTTTATTCAATAATTACAATTAATATAAATAATTTATTTCAAAATTATGTCTGCCCAAAACAAAATCAAGTTCGTATCTGGTGAAAATAAATCAGAACACACTGTGAGTGCGTGATTATTCAACGCTATTTGGGGCAACGCAAATTCGAGAATTTTCCACACCAAATGGGGTAAAGCAAGACCAAGAATTTTTAATTTCCTTTATTCTGCTTTTCTTTAATTCAAATATTATTCAAAATAAGAATCCGAAAAATATGTTTATTAACAATGTTTAGTTTTAAATGCATCAAACGCTATGAAAATAAACAGAATCGTTTAAATTAAAGTTAAGTCTAACCTCTTTAGCGTGGGGGGAGGAATTGAAGTCACTCATTTGGTAGTGGGGAAATGAAGATTTTTACCAGAAAAGTTAGTTTTTAATTAATAAATAAAAAATTAATGAATTGATAGTTAAAAAACTGCATTAACATCAAGTGTCATTCAGTGCAAGTTTAAAAAAATTATTTAAACTTGGGAGGATAAACAAAAATTATTTTATTAACGATTAAAAATTTGAACAGAATATACATACAGAGAGAGTGTGTAAACTAATAGAAGAAATTGAAACACAACAGAAAATAAAACTTCCGTATGAATTGTTTGGAAATAAAATAAATGTTATCGTTTCATATTCACAAATATTGCAGACTTACGAACTCGAAATTTAAACGAATCTCTAAATTTTAGACCTTCTTGCGTTAAGAAAACAATATTCTGGTAGATATTTGTCTTCCTGTCTGTAAGAAAGATAAAAAACGATTTGATCTGGATGGATTAAATGTTTTATGCGGTCTTTACAACAAAATTGTGAAATTCTATCAAATTCTGAACAAAATCTACTTAGAGAAAGTCTGACTGTTCGAATATAAATGAAACGATAGTTTGAAAAAGAAAAAAGCTAGATAAATAAGTCTTGATAAGCAGATTTAACATCTTTAGCGTAGACATCTAACAAATTTTGAGTCAAATCCAATATTTTATTGATTGTCAGTCGTTCTCTAATTTCAGCAATATGCAAATCAATTACACAATGGCTTAAATATATCAAACTGGGTATGTAATTGTATGACTACAAGTGCAGCTTTGTATCAAATTTCTATTTCAATTGTCTGGGACAAACTCTTCTAAAATTCAAATTCGATTTTTAGATATTATTTTACAATAGGAAGGGATTAATTGTCAAAAAACTCGCCAAGAATAACAAGACATACGCAGATTTATCATCTTTAGCGTAGATACCTAACAAATTTTGAACCAAATCCACTATTGGATTGATTGTCAGTCGATCTCTACTTTCAGCAATATGCAAATCAATTACACAATGGTTTAAATATATCAAACTGGTTTTGTAATTGTATGATTACAAGAGTAGCTTTGTATCAAATTTCTATTTCAATTGTCTGGGACAAACTCTTCTAAAATTCAAATTCGATTTTTGGATATTATTAACAATAAGAAGGGATTAATTGCCAAAAAACTCGCCAAGAATGACAAGATAGATGCTGTAAAAAAGACTAAATTTACGCCAAAGGTTAACATTTCGTAACTCTTGCATGAATTCCAAAGAAGCGTTTTTGAGATAAACCTTTATTAAAAAAAAGTATGCGAGAAAGGTTTGCAGAAACCTCTCTAGCTATTAAAAAGGTTTTATCAGCACCTTTAAGTAAAGAAACAATTAGGATTTTTTTTTTCTTCAAATCTTGTTTAGTTCACTTATATTAGTGTTCCGTTGTAAAGCAACATTAGAGCTATTCTTGGACAGACCGTATAATTTTGAACAGCTGTCAGATGACGAGGAGGACACCTGAGCTGGCCCTCCCTCTTTACATCACACCAGTGGGAGGATTTTAGCCACAGGGAATTAACTTGCAACAGACCCCATTTAAATAATAAATTAGGAATTTTTTTCCATCAAATCTTGTTTAGTTTACTTATATTAGTGTTCCGTTGTGAAGTAATATTAGGGCTATTCTGGGACTGACCTCTTAATTATGAACAGTTGTCAGATGGCGAGGAGGACACCTGAGCTGGCCCTCACTCTTTACACCACACTAGCGGGAGGATTTTGGCCACAGGGAATTAACTTGCAACAGACCCCTTTTAAATAATAAATTAGGAATTTTTTTTTTCTTCAAATCTTGTTTAGTTTACTTATATTAGTGTTCCGTTGTAAAGCAACATTAGGGCTATTCTGGGACTGGCATCTTAATTTTGACCAGTTGTCAGATGACGAGGAGGATACCTGAGCTGGTCCTCCCTCTTTACACCCCACCAGTGGGAGGAATTTGGCCTGAGGTATTTAACGGCCAACAGACGCCTTTTCTCGTTGGTTCTTCGGTGGAATCAGGTCGTAAACCTCAAATCCTAAAACTTACAAGCTGCGACTTAACCATTAGGTGATCGCGGCCTTCATCACCTGTTATACGAAAGTATAAAAGCAGTATTACTTGCGTTAAGACGTTAAACCAAGACTAGTATCATTGCATTAGGAACAATGAAAAAAAGCTTAAAGTATGGAAAAATTACAAGGGTTAAATTGGAAACGTTTTTCATAAATAAATTATATTACATAAAACAAATTATATTTCTCCTGTAAAATTATAAAAGTCTAACTAAAAATTAGAAATTAAAAGAAACAAATTAAAATGAGAGAAAAATGAGCTCCTTGAGTGAACTTTCTTTAAGCAATCCTTTTGCGTAACAATAGTTTTCAATAGTATGTGGTTCCCATCTGCCATACGATTGTCCCTCCATTGCTTTTATGTCTTGATGAAACCATTAGCCTTCACCCGCTCATTACTATTCCCTAGTATGGCTAAAAGTTTCCGAACAATCTAGTGAGGAGAAGTTACTCAAATGGCAGGGAACGATGAATATCCTTATATTACAACCAAGGTTTCGGAAGTTGTTTCGTTTGCTGCAAAATAAATAGATCTCCATTCGTGTGGATGTGGATGCCATGAAAATTCTTTTAATGCAAGGACAAAGAAGATCCATACTTTTTCATCTGTCCCATTCAAAAATTTAGTAAAAGAGAGTTGTTTATGAATCATCTTATTTGGTGATTATATAAAAATAGAGTTTTAAGACGACAAGGGACCTTTAAAATGACTTTTTGCACTTTTCACCTTAGCAATTTGAAATTTTACAGGCATTAAGAGTTACACCATAGGAAATGACACAAAAAAATTTGAAAGCATTATATTAATTTATTTATGAGCTAGGAGGGTTAATATAATAAAATATTAGCAATAAATAACCCTATTGAAAAATATTCCAGGCGCTCCAAATTTGTTCGAAAGTGCTCCAATTCTTATTATTACTTTCTCTAACCCATTTGAAACAAAAGTTGGGATGATTAATCTTGAAATTTGAGTTCGGAATATTAAAATTAACCAATGTAATAACTTCAAAACTACTTAATTTCAGTAGTTTAAAATCAGTAGTTCAAATTTTAAATCAGTAGTTCAGTAGTTAAAAATCTGTAGTTTTAAGTTATTATGGTGATTAACTTTAGTATTTCGTGCTCATACTTCAAGATTTATCTCAACTTTTGTTCCAAATGGGTTAGAGAAAGTAATAATAAGAAGTGGAGCATTTTCGAACAAATTTGGAGCGCTTGGAACATTTTTCATTAGCGTTATTTATCGCTAATGTTATATTATATTAACCTCCTAACTCATAAATAAATTAATATCGTGCGTTAAAATTTTATGTGTTATCTCCTATAGTGTTATCTTAATGCCTGTAAAACTTCAAATTGCTAAGGTGAATATTGCAAAAAATCATTTTAAAGGTCCCAGGTCGCCTTAAGTGTTATAATCCTAAGAACAACCAAATATGAACCGAGTTGGTTAGCTAATGATTTTTCAAACGTAACGTGCCAACTTGCACCAACAGGAGAAACGATTATTTTTTGGGGAATTAATTCCCACTCGATATTCTGGAACATTTCGAATAACGCGATTAACGAACGCATTTTGTTCTTAACATTATAGCTTTCAAAGCGTGTCTTTTCAAATTAAATCGAAGATCCTCCGCAGTTTTGTTGACTTTTTTTCTGTCCTATCGTACCTGAGTAGGAGCACTCAGCCATATAACACTGTAACTCATCTCGTCATATAACACAAAGCTCCTTAATTACACATCGACAATAATAGTTTTAGTTGTTCTTAAGTAACTCCAAATTTGTTCGAAAGCATTCCAATTTTTATTATTACTTTTTCGAACCTTATAGAAACTAAAGTTGCGATTACTCTTGAAGTGTGAACACGAAATATCAAAATTAACCAATATAATATCTTAAAACTACTGATTTTTTTAAAAAAATTAGGTAATTTTAAGTTATTACCTTGGTTGATTTTGATATTTTGTATTCAAACTTCAAGATTATTTCCAACTTTAGTTTCAAAAGGGTTGGAGTGAGTAATAATAATAATTGGCGCGCTTTCGAACAAATTTGGAGTGCCTGGAACATTTTTCATTAACATTATTTATCTCTAATATCATATTATACTAACCCTCCTAACTTATAAATGAATTGAAGGCTTCCAAATTCTGTGTGTTCTTTCCTATGGTGTTACTCTTAATGCCTGTAAAATTTCAAATTGCTAAGGGGGAAAATTGCAAACATCATTTTAAAGGTCCCTTGTCGCCTTAAGTTATATTTTTTGCTGCCTCCTAAGCAGAATATTTAGTATCTGTCAAAAAAAAAATTTTGAACTCTTATTTTTGATAAATTTCGACGTTCTATATTTCCCGCAATTCGGAAACGCATTTTTTGAATAATATACGTTGTTTGTAAATCGATAATTCAAAAATCTTTTGAACTAAATGGATGAAAATGTGTGTATGATTTCGATACCACATTTATAGATCTGAGTGAAATCCATTCAGGGGAGATTTGTCTGTCTAACTGTCAGAAAATAATTTGGTATGATTACTACAAAAAGAAAAAAAACGAAATGGTTAAAATTTGATATACAGATTTCAGTTCAAAAATTCAGATGTATATCCAATTTGAAACTACACTTATCAAGAGGCTGCTATTTGTCTATTTGTGAATTCGAAACAATGTACACTCATTTATAAGAAGACGTAAGTTATTGTTTCCTGGTGCCCGTTTTATTTATTTATTTATTTTGAATATCTCTCAAAAACTCTTCAGTTTTCACACTACATGCTTAGATCAAATTAAAAAGTGTAAATTCCATTTATTTTCATCTTTTATTTTTCTTCAAGTTTTAATATTTGTGCTAGTAAGGATTCTATAACTAATTTTTTTTTCAATAATTTAAGACCCCCTTGATCATCAAAACGATATTTTCCCAACATGAAAAAGCATTATATGGAGTTATTGTACTTTTAAAAATTCGTAGTTAAAATATCTTTATATATATTTTTTTAATTAATTTTTTTCCATTTTCCAACAATTTTCGAACCTTATATATTTTTTGCAATTTTCTTTATACTAAACGCGATTTCGGACTTTGAGTTTCATTGGGATTTTTTTATCCTCTTGATGTTTACTGTTTCCTTTTTTAATTTGTTGGTCAAATTCGGCAACATCCTGTATATATGCAAAACAAGGACTGCCCTCAATGAAAACTTTCGTGAAGGTTTTTAGTTATATCTTATTTTATGTAGAGGTGGTAAGAGACATCTACTCGAATTCTTTTGATGATGGAGCTATTACCTCATACTCTTCCTCCAGTAAGTCAGTTGGGAAACGAACAGTATATTAGAGAGTATGTGAGTTGTTATGATGTTGGTTGTTGTTCTTAATGCACTTTTACGACTTTTGCTACCGGTAGAGGGCGCCGCAACAGATTGTGAGTCAAGGGCACAGGTCACCATTGTGCTTGTGGAGGATGATGGAAAGGACCGAACATGCAACGTAAGGGTTTTTAGACGAATAACGTTACCACTAGACAAAACTGATCACTCATATCAGGAGGTAGTTAACTGCCTTATGAAGTTTCCACTACATTCTCTAAAGGTTATGTTAATTACGTGGCTGCAAATACTAACAATGCGAGTTCGATCCTATTCCTCATCCTCCACAATATTAAAAACGAGTTCTATTTTAATCTTACTATCTATTCTATCCTACTTACTTTACATAGATTATTTCAAGATTTGAATCCAGATCTTTGCACACTGCATCCAATAACATGTATCAGATATTTATTCAAGTGCATGTTCACACCATTACTGATCCAACTCCAATTGTGACTGAATCCCCGCCGTTGCGTGGGTGTTAAATCACTTCATTTAATGAAGACTGTTAATCAATGCAAGCGATCCCCTAGAACTGAAAATCTAATTTCGGATATCTCTAGTATTATCGCCAGAATGAGAGAAGCAAGGCATAGCTTACTCGAGCTCTAGAAATTAGCAATATTCGATCTGTTATGACATGAATTTTGCTAGTTGTTGGCATTCAACTAATGATCGGTTTTACGTGTTTAAAGGGAAATGAACTTTCCTCTGTAGTAAAAGACATTAAAATGGCGGCAATATTTGCCTTTAATTTGTTCGAAAATATATTTCTGATATGAAGAATAAGATGAATATTTAATATTTTTGATTTCAAGGAAAGTATTAGATAAAACAAAGTATAGCTGCAAAAGTTAAAAATTCCAGAAGAGAATAGGACAATTTAATATTTGACTGTTATAAGATCTCAAATTGAAAACAGAAACATTAGAAGATTCATATTTTCACGTACATAATGTTTAACCTTGAAACAAAATGAAAATAATTTACAAATTACTTTTAATAAAACAAAAAAAATGAAATCTGCTATGCATGTTTCAATGTATCATGTCAGAACATAATATCCTGAACGACCAAGCACCACGTGCTCGTGCAAGTGAAATTAAATTTTTATTCATTTTAATTGTTTCATTGAATGAGTCACTTTAGCATTGCAAACTATCAAAAAAACTGAATCTCGCTTTTATTGTTTAAGAAAATATTGCATTTCCTATTTATTTCATTTCATATAATCACGTGCTCAGTGATATTTTTCTAGATTTTATTTGCTGCATTCATTAAATTATTTTTTTAATCAGCTTTTGTGAATGCAATTTCAATGCGTTATTAAAAGCTGCATTTTTTGAGATGCTCGTGCAGAAAACAAAATTTTTATTTTTCGCCTGCGGATTTTTGTTGACGCCAAAACCCTCATCCTAAAAATAACATATTCTGACATGATAATAACTTTTGAATTTGAAGAAATTCGTTTTTTAACATGTAGTAGAACAATGCTATTTTCTATTGAAAAAAAATGAGACATGGCAACCTCCAACCGAAAAATCTAATTTAATAATGTCTTAGGCCTAATTCAACAATGAATTTAATAATCATTTTATTTTTTAAATTTACTCGTAATTATATACAAGCAAAGTGCATACATGAAACAGGCTTTTTTATATCATCTCAACACGCATTTATATAAATTTAAATGATTAAACAAAAAATTAAAAGCCTAAATAAATTTGAACAGAAATCATATTTGCTGCTTAAGTATAAGCTTATTCTTTTCCTGAAATGATATAATGATGTTATTTTTTCCATTCATATGCTCAGGTACTTCTAAGGAAATACATCAAAATTTTGTATAATTTCTAATAATTAATATAATTTAAAAGTTGTAAAGTACTGTTGTGAATTTTGTGTAAATTAGATGTAACGATTGTAAATGTGTATTAATTTTTGTGTAAATATTTTTAATATGTATGCATTTTTGTA
Organism: Argiope argentata; assembly: GCA_026289955.1. Classification (NCBI taxonomy): domain Eukaryota; kingdom Metazoa; phylum Arthropoda; class Arachnida; order Araneae; family Araneidae; genus Argiope; species Argiope argentata. The sequence goes on along the minus strand of JAOUZG010006964.1, from coordinate 2,301,030 downwards.
TAAATATTGTTAATATGTATGCATTTTTGTGTAAATATTTTTAATATGTATGCATTTTTGTATAAATATTGTTAATATGTATGCATTTTTGTGTAAATATTGTAAATTGTATGAAATTTTATGTAAATATTTGTAAATAATTTAATTAAAAGAAAAACAAAAGGCACGGCTTAAGAAGGGGGAGTCCAATCAGTTCGGACAACTAGCTACGTTAGTCGGCTTATCTTGAGAGAACGTCTATTCTCTTGTTGAAGTGTGATCTATAGCTTTGCTGTTTACCCAGTGAAATGATTCAAATTATTTACATTTTATTCCAGTCGTGAGATTTCAATTTATTACAAATAATAATTATTATTATTTCAATTTTCGTAGCTAAATTGAAGCACAATACACTAATTTAGTGAGATCAATTATCCGAAATAATCACAGAAATAATTATTTCTAAGGCAAATTTTATTTTCCCGCATATAATACATGTAGTTCAAGGTATTTACATTATTTATATTCAAAATAAGGAAATTTTCATGGGCAATTGTAACTAGTGTTGCAGTTGCTCAAATTACACAACAAAAGATTGCAAATATTTACGATCTTTCCAGTAATTTATTCAATTAAAATGCATTTCATTAGCAGAAGATAATTTTCTCCCAAATGGTTGACCCTTTTATCCATATTTCTTAACCTAGAATCTTCAATGTTAAAAGCATTTTTAAATGCATTGTTTATAAAAGGAAAATTCATAATCATGCATTCTTGAAAAAGTGCATAATGCCGTAGGGGAGATAGATAGTCTTTGGATTGCCATATTCTTAGGTAAAATATTAGCAATCCAAGGAATTCGATTTTTTTTTTACTTTTTATTTTAGTTGGGAGTATTAACGATTAAAAACAAAATTTGTTTTGAGAATTATGATTTTTGAATTTCAACAACGTCAAGCCCTTGTGCATTGCCATTTTTCAATTAGTAAAGGAAATTGGAATTTTTTCTTTTTACAAAAACACAAAATTAATGATCACAAAAAAATTAGTTCTAGCTGTCTGGAAGATTTTTATACATTCGACTTCAAACACCTCATGCCATTTCAAGACCACTTTGTTTGTCATGAAGTAGATATTAAGGAAATACTGACCCTTAGAGTTCTTATCTCAGATGTAATCAATTCAAATGTTCGGTAAGTTTTAAATTTTTCTGTAAATCTTAAATTAATTTATTCAAAGTATTTCTCCTTTAAGAAAATACATTATTGGAATTTTTATATGCAATTAAATTTATATTTCATTATTCGTGCATAATACTACGAATTTAAAAGTAATTTAATACACAGGATGTACGTTAAAGTCCGTCTTCACCACATTAATTTGAAAACAGAGATAGTTATTTCCACAAACTTGGCGTCTAGGTATGTTAAATCGGCTATGCGCTCAACTGTAAGATCGTTCATAAACAACAGAATCCGAGTTATTCGATAAAAAAATATAAGAAATGAAGGGGGGAATCGAACAAGAAATTTAGAATGTATTCAATTTTTAACGAAAATGCTTCTTCAGGTAACCAGGGACCTTTAAAGTGACTGTTTGAAATTTTTAGTTTGGCCATTTGAAATTTTACAGGCATTAAGAGTAACACTATAGGAGATGACACACAAAATTTGAAAGCATTATATTAACTTATTTAAGAGGGGGGTCAATGCAATATTTAATAGTAATAAATAACGTCAATGAAAAATGCTCCAGGCACTCCAAATTTGTTCAAAAATGCAGTTCTCTAACCCATTTGAAACAAAAGATGGGGTGATTTATCTCGAAATTTGAGTTCAAAATATTAAAATTAACCAATGTAATAACTCAAAACTACTTAATTTTTTATAAAAAATCAGTCGTTTTAAGTTATTATATTGATTAACTTTGATATTTTGCACTCAAACTTCAAGATTAATCCCAACTTTTGTTTCAAAAAGATCAGAGAAAGTAATAATAAAAATTGGAGCACTTCCGAACAAATTTGGAGCGGCTGGGACATTTTTGATTAACGTCATTTATCTATAATATTATATTATATTAACCCCCAACTCATAAACAAATTAATATAATGCTTTAAAATTGTGTGTATCATCTCCTCTAGTGTTACTCTTAATGCCTGTAAAATTTCAAATTGTTAAGGTGAAAATTCCAAAAAATCACTTTAAAGGTCCTTCGTCGCCTTAAGTGTTATAATGCCCCAAATATGAACCGAGTTGGTTTGCTAATGATTTTTCAAACTTTAATGTGCCAACTCGCACCAACAGGAGAAACGATTATTTTTTGAGGAATAAATTCCCACTCGATATTCTGAAACATTTCGAATAACGCGATTAACGAACACATCTTGTTCTTAGCGTTATTGCTTTTAAAGCGTGTCTTTTCAAATTAAATCGAAGACCCTCCGCAATTTTGTTGACTTTTTTTCTGTCTTATCGTACATAAGTAGGAGCACTCAGCCAGATAACACTAATCTCGTCATATAACACAAAGCTCCTTAATCGCACATCGACAATAATAGTTTTAGTTGTTCTTAAGTAACTGTCGGATAAAATTACTTCAGTGGATACCTTATATAGTCGCTATAAATATATATACTCATGCAAATATAGATTATCTATCCAAAATTCTCAATTAAATCAGGACATAAAATTAATCACTATAATCCTCTAATCACAATAGCTTATCTTACAGTTATCATGTCTTTTAAAACTGTTGTATATTAGAAATATTCAGAAAACATGAGAAGTTGTTTTAAAAAAAAGGAATTTGATCTCAAAAAGAATATCTTTCTCATTACAAGGAACGTATTTGACAGCAAAATCCCTCAAAAAATAATACACGTAACAAAGCTTCTGCTTTGATATTATATATAAAACTGCATTATGACGGTAAATTTTATATAAATATTTAAATTCTCATAGGAAATTCAACAGAGATACATCATTCAGTAAATACATAATACAAATGCAAATTATATTATACTGATGGTAGTTTTATTTATCCTTTTTTTTTCTTTCAGAAACGATGTAGTTAAATGAAATTTGACTTTCAAGAAAAAAAGTAGTTTTGATTATTAGAGAAAACATTTGAGTTTAAAATTTGATTGGTTATTTGATGTAAATATTTTAAACTCTTTTTCTACTTTATAAACTTGTGTGTCTAATGAGATTAAAAACATTAATAAAATATATTAGAATAAGTTAGTGAAAAAATAAAGCCATTTCTATAAAATGATGAAATACAAATACAATTTATAAAGAATTTTCAAAATCCATTCATTGTGTTATTCTTCCAATATCTTTATTCAGTTATAAATCTTTGTATCAAAATATGTACTTTTCTATTCAAACCGACATCCTTTTTGTTTCATGAAAAAGTTTTTACATGCAAACACATCGAAACATGAAAACTTACTTCATTTTTAACTAATTGTCTATGTCTAAGACAAAAAGTTGGTGGTTATATGTTAAGCGACGAAAGTCGAAATTGAAAGTCTTAAAAATATCACTTTGCATCTATTATAATTTAAGACATACTGTAAGGAAAAAACCTATTGGCCGATTTTTACTGCAATAGACATTCATGGATAGCCGGAAGTCATTTGCAAATAAAGCGATAAACATTTGGCAAGGAATTTTATTTTATTCTTAATTTTAATTCTGCAACTATTTTTTCTCACTGGAAGCAAGATTTTTACTTTGAGTTCAATCTAACTGCAGATATTATATATGTTACCGAGAAAGACCGAAATTGGAGAATGTCGACTTTCACCGGTGAATGTCAACAAACACCAAATAAGACGGCAAAAGATCGAATATTTCATGACATTCTTGTACATTCGGACCCTCACCGGTGTATGTCGACAATCACAGATAAGCTCTGGTGGATGTCGGAAAGGGAGGAGCCAACGAAGAGGCGACTGGCTGTTTTCCCGTCAAATCATTTTTCTGCTTGGAATTTTAAAATTAATTTAAAAATTTTAATTATTAATTAAATTTTCCGCCTCTCTTTCTCAAAGGAATGATTAAGAACTTAAAACACACAGTGCATTCAAAATTATGCTTATTTTGAAATCAATTTTCATGATAAAAATTTCCTTACACTGTATTAATATTAGACTGAAACTACAAAGATATCTGCATAATTAATTTACTTATTAACAATTTAATTGAGGAAACAAATTGATATAAATACTATTCAAAATAAATTATTTGATAATTCTTCTGAATTATCAAATAATTTAAAAGGATTATTAATTTTAAAATAAATTATTAAAAGAATTATTATTTTAACTTCTTTAATTTTAGTTAAAATTAAAAAATTTAAATTTAAAAGAATTATTAAGTGATTACAAAATAAGCATCATTTCGAATGCACTGTGTGCACTTCTTAATCATTCCTTTCAGAAATAGAGGCGAAAAATTTATCGCGACTGAATTACGGAAACGAAAATATAAATATCGGGCATGTTCAACATTCACCATCAATGTATGGTGCATGTTGACATTTACCGGTGTAAGTCAGAAATAAGGGTATTTAGCAAATATTTCATACATGCACCATATTACCGTACCACTTTTTATATTATATATATATATATATATATATATATATATAAACGTGGAAAGTAGTATGAAGAGAAAAAATATGAATTTTCTGTAAACATGATATCTAAAGTTTTAATTTTTTTTATTTTTTCATTTTTAAGATATTTTGAATTATTTTAAACCATTTAAACTTTAAAAAATTCATTTATAATTTAATAATAAAATTTAGAATGAAATACAATTTTTATTTTTTGTTAATCAAATATTTATAACTCGAATTCTTTTCTAAAATTCATTTTCAAAAAAATAGAAGCAATTGTAGATGAAGTGTTGGTGAGTGTTATATCCAAAACTGCTATTGGTACGAAACCACTTTTAAATATTTCTTCCCAATGTTTATTCGTATTAATTCTTTCACAACATTGTTAAAATTTTCTAATTACTATTTTTTCTTCTCCAGTATTACAGTTTTGTTAAAGAACTATAAAAGAGCATTTACATGCTATCAAATTAAAAACCCTTCTTAACAGGCAGACAATACCGCTAAGACATTCAAAATTAGGTATTCTAAGTGGAATCTATTACATATCTAAACACTCTCAGTCATCTTGTAATTCAAAACAAACATTCTTAATTCTGTTCGATACTTATCCTGTCTATCTCAATTTCAAAATGGAAAATTTAAGACGCGACGTCTAATTTGCATCGCATTTAATATAACGTAATTTAAATATCATCTTATCCCCATGAAGGAAAGGGAACATCTAATAACAGGCGAGCAATATTTATTCAATTCCGCATTCACACCATTCTCACTTCGTATTCCCAGCGCAACGGTGACAACGTCCACCGTCGTCTCGTTGATGTTAATTCACTTCCTTTAATGAAGACTGTTAATCAGTATAAGTGATCCCCTTGAACTGAAAATCTAATTTCGGACGGTTCGGGTACGGTTACGGGATGATCGGAGTTAAAGGGTAATTGACTCGAGTTGCACAGAATCTAGAGATTAGAGAACTTTCTGACTGCCATGCCCTGAATACTGCCTAATGTGTCGACAATCAACTAATGACCTGTTACTGGATTCGGCGGCAAACGAGGTTGCCCCTTCAGGAGAAGGGAGCATTGAGAAAGAAAGGAGATTCGTTGTTTGTTTTAAACTGTGGTTCTACGAAGAAAGATAATGTAATAAATGTAACATTTAAAATGATAAGTATTTTGTTGAAAAAAATATGATTGTATGGATTGAATAGATTTAAACAATAATATTCTTCA